>CM022303.1:82863558-83156127 GCA_011799875.1 Thinopyrum elongatum | reverse complement strand
AATCCATGAAGATGTAATTCATCAGACGGGAAAATGTGGCTGGAGCATTGGTTAAGCCAAATGACATGACAGTGTACTCATAAGAGCCATAGCGAGTAACAAAAGCAGTCTTCGGAATATCCTCTTCACGAACACGGATCTGATGATAACCCAATCTCAAATCAAGCTTAGAGAATACTGAGGAACCAACAAGTTGATCATACAAATCATTGATCCGAGGAAGCGGATACTTGTTCTGAATTGTTGCTTGGTTGATTGGTCGATAATCCTGAACCAATCGGTTAGTTCCATCCTTCTTCTTAACGAAGAGTGAAGGTGCTCCCCAAGCAGAGGAACTGGGGCGGATGAAACCTTTCTTAAGTGACGTGTCGATTTCTTCCTTAAGTTCCAAAAGGTGATGTGGAGGCATCTTATAAGGGCGCTTCGCAATAGGAGTTGTGCCAGGCTTCAAGTCGATGACAAACTCGACAGCTCTAGCAGGGGGTATTCCTGGAAGTTCTTCTGGAAATACATCTTGAAAATCACGAACAACTGGAACGTTCTCGATGCCTTCAAGAGGTGAAGCATTCAATGCATTCAGAAGATAAATCTGAGCTTCGGCGTCCTGAACTGTTCGAGCCGAGTATCTGAGTGTCTGTCCGGAAGGATGAGTGAGCTGGACTGTCTTAGCAGCGCAATCAATCAAAGCATTATGGGCTGTCAACCAGTCCATACCGAGAATGATGTCTATGTCGGAAGGTCCAAGAGCAATAAGGGAAGCAGAGAATATCAACCCTTCAATCTCGATTTGATTGTTGTGACTTACCATCTTGGTTTGCCACCTGGAACGGGGAGTGATAATCTCTAATGGTGTGGGCAATAACTCTAGAGGTAGCTCATGCGGCTGAGCAAATTGTTGAGACACAAAGGAATGTGATGCCCCGGAATCAAAGAGAACAGAAGCTGCAACTGAATTAACTGACAGAGTTCCCATCACGATTTTTGTAGACTCACGAGCTTCTCCCATTTTGACGTGAGTGACCTGGCCTCGGTCCATAGCAGACATCCTGGCCTTACGATTCCTACAACGATGGGTTCGATGGCCCTTCGTACGACCATCCGAGAGACGTGGTGCATCCTGAGGAGAAGCCATAACATTAGGCGGTCCATCATGAACCGATAGCTGTCTCGGCGGTGAAGGCAGACGAGGTGCAACATATGACGGCCTTGGTGTTGGAGCAGGTCGGTGATGAACATTGTGCGGGATCCACACTCGACGTTTCTGAACAGGCTGACCCGAGGGTGAGCCTGCTTCACGAGTGCGTTTGAGCGACTCCTGGCATTCAGTCAGAGCTGTTTCAATTCGGAAAGATTTGCTGACAAGCGTTGCGAAGTCTGTGCAATCAAGGACTGCAAGTGCGAGTTTTATGTCAGTACGGAGTCCTTCACGGAATTTCTCCTGCTTGCGGGCGTCAGTGTCAACGTCATCCTCAGCATAGCGGGATAACTCGAGAAATTTCCTCTGATATTCATCCACAGTCATTGTGCCCTGGGTAAGTTTGCGAAACTCCTGCTTCTTCTGGTCCATCAGGCCTTGAGGAATGTACCGTGCACGAAAAGTCGACTGAAATTCCTGCCAAGTGGTTACGGTTTCAGCAGGCAACATACCCTTGTGGCTTTCCCACCATTGAGCAGCTGGGCCCTTTAGGTGGAATGTCGCGAAGGTGACGTAACTGTCAGGGGCAACATTAGCTGACTCCATTTCAAACAGGATGTCACGAAGCCAATCATCAGCATCCATAGGATTGGTGGAGTTGCGGAAAACAGACGGATTGAGGCGCACAAATTCTGGCAGAGTTATTGGAGCAGTCTGTTGCTGAGCATTCTGGTTTGGAAGCTGAGCCAATACCCCGGTCATAAACTGACGGTTAAGCTCAAACTGCTGCATCATTGCGGCAATATAAGGTGGAGGTGGAGGATCGTCAGCCATCCTGCCAAATCAACAGGGGCAGTTTAGCAAGTAAAACTGCAGGTGTATGGAATTATTCATGAAGTAACACGCACGACAGAAGGAAGTGCGATAGATACTACATCTTAATCACACCAGACATTTAAATTCACACGTAGCCTCGGTTACAAACCGGCATTACGACAGCTGAAAAGAGAAGGCTAGACAACTAGGCGGCGCGCAGGCATGCGGTAAGGAAGCACACAACGAGACATAGCAAAGGCTACATCAACGTCGGAGAAAACTGACGGAGCGAGGAATCTGCAAGTGACAACACAGGGTGCCCTCGATAAGAGGATCCTGTAAGCAGAACCTGGCCCACAATCTTGAAGCAAGGGGGGATATTTTCAGAACTCCGGGTGGATGTGATCACGAGAGCCTAATGTTGGAGTTAGTAAAATCATTTAACCCGAATAGAAGAGAGGTCAGAGTCCCAGAGTAAAGGTCGAGGAGTAAAAGATCCTAATACCACCCAATTGGCGACGTGGGCCCGTAAGCCACACAGCCAAGTTAGTAAAACAGTTTTCGGTTTCTAGACTCAACTTCGGCCAAGGAGTTGGAAAGGGGGTTCCTACAGGCAGTCGGCTCTGATACCAACTTGTGACGCCCCCGGCCCGATCGTGCACTAATCATACACGCAAATGCACACGATCAAGCCTAAGGACTCACGGGAAGATATCACAACACAACTCTAAAACATAAATAAAGTCATACAAGCTTTATATTACAAGCCAGGGCCTCGAGGGCTCGAATACAAAGCTCGATGGCATACAAGCGTCAGCGGAAGCATCAGTTATCTGAGTACAGATATGAAAGAGAAACAGAAAGGCCTTTAGAAAGGCGGGGCAAAATAAAACACTACGATCGAAAGGCGCAGGCCTCCTGCCTGGAACCTCCGAACCTACTCCTGGTCGACAGCCAGCTTGTAGCAGAAGCCATTCTCGGGGTAGTAGTAGTAGTCGAATGTCGGCGGGGTAGCTATCTCAGCGGCTCCGTCATCTGGTCACGATGAACTGATATGGGGGAAAAAGGAAAGAAAAGCAACCGTGAGTACTCTGAAGTACTCAGCAAGCAAGGATCTACACTACATATGCAACATTATCAAGGGGAGGCTGTATATGTGGACTGGGCTGCAGAAATGCCAGAATAGAGAGAAGGCCTAGTCCTATCGAAGACTAGCATCTTCAGCGGTCTTGCAGCAGTAGAAGAGAGTAGAACAATACCATATAATGTAGCAGTAATAATATCAACCTCATCCTGAGATCCTTTCTCGACTCCCTGCGAGAAAGCAATCCCAGAGCCATAACGTCTTCAAACCTCGTCCTGAGATCCCTTCTCGACTCCCTGCGAGAAGCAATCCCAGAGCCATATATATACAGGTCTCATCACAGGTATCCAGTTCTAAATTGTATCAATCAGGATACAACTCCGAGTGTCCTTTACCGTAGGACCGGCTATCGATAGAAATGTTCTTCCCTGCAGGGGTGCACCAACTTACCCAACACGCTCGATTAACTTCGGCCGGACACACTTTCCTGGGTCATGCCCGGCCTCGGCCAAACGACACATCGCAACCCTACCTACAGCTCAGCAGAGAGGTCCCCGCCGGTCTACATCCTAAGCGCAAGGGGGTCTTGGCCATCGCCCCTCGCCCTCCGGGTCGTTGCGTACATGGCCCAGATCCAAGCACCACCGAAATGGCGCCAATCACTCCATGCCGCACTGCTGAACTGGACGTCTGACAGAGCTTTCGGCTGATGCATACGATGCAGAACGCCCATACTATGCCCACGTGATGGTTAGTGCTATCAGGCCAGAGGCCTGCTCGGATCAAATATCCAAATCGTTAGGACTAGGGCTTGCGGTAACGAGCAGAGACTCACGAAAGATGTGACCCCATCGCCCCGTCTCGAGGACTTGCGGCAAGGGCCATGAATGCCCGGCCACGCCTCGTATTCAACACTCGGGCACCATCCAGGTCAACCCGTCTCGTAAAAGACTGTCGGGAACTCAGGTCCACCTCTACTGGGTGGTACCGCCTGTCCCTTCAGTCCTGTAGTAAAAGTAGCTTCCTCGGGTCCCCCTTCGGGGCCGACCCGTCTCTATCAAGGTTCAGCAGTAAAGTCACAGTAACCGTGTGTCCATAACATCAAGGAAATCCGAGGTATCACCCTCGGCGGATGCCCACTCGATGTAACCGTCAAGTCGAACTTAGGAGGAATCACCCTCGATGAGTTCACACTTGATGTGTTGTACGACAGCGTCGTATCGGAAGTGGAGAGGGAGGAATCACCCTCGATGACCACGATCGAATAGCTACTCTACAGAGTTAACATCAGAAGTGCTACATGAGGTTTCACCCTCGGCACTTGATAGTAACGCTGCAGTGTCGTTACAACTAAGGGGGGGTGATGTGCGGTGTCGGGGCCTGGTGTTCAATCCCGTTGATCGGGTCTTCTGACGATCCAGCGCGGCAGTCGGGATAAGTGGGGTCACTGATAGGTCTCTACCCAGCCTAGACTAAACAGTTTAGGATATGTAGGTAATTATCAACAGCAGGTTACAATGAACAGGCTATGCATCAGAATAGGTAAAGCAGTAGTAGCAGCAATTCTAATGCAAGCATGGGAAATTAGAATGGGCGATATCGGGATGATCAAAGGGGGGGGGGGCTTGCCTGGTTGCTCGGCGGCAAGGGCAAGGTCGTCTATGGTGTCTTCGGGATCCGGAGCTGCGTCGGTCTCGGGGACGACGTCGGGGTCGGGGGCTATCGAGAGAGAAGAGGGGGAGGAAACAGTATAAATATATAGCAAGCATGAGCATGACAAATACGATACACGGTGCTAGGGGTAGTCTAACGCAGCATCACACGTAACAGACGGAGCGGGAGAATATCTGACGATATTTCCCGGGTCTTTGGAATTATCGGACAGAGGATAAGAGGGGAACGGTTGCAAGTTCGGATAGTTAGGGACGCGTGACGGGCGAACGGACCGCGTTTTCAGATTCGTCTCGTCGTTCTGAGCAACTTTCATGTACAAAGTATTTTCATCTGAGCTACGGATTATTTTATATGATTTTCTAAAGTTTTTATTAATTTCTGGAATTTAATTAATTATTTAAATTAACATTATCCGAAACAGTGTCTTGCTGACGTCAGCATGACGTCAGCAGACTGTTAGGGTTAATTAGGGTTAACTAATTAATTTACTGTTTAATTAACACTAACTACTTAATTAGATTAACCTAATCAGGATTAATTAACTTAATTAATTAACTAATTAATTATGTAATTAATTAATTATTTTTATTTATTTTAATTATTTTTTTCTTTATTCCTTTTTCTGTTTTGTCTTTTATTTTTAGTCCAAAAGACTTTTGTAAAATATGAGACTTGCTCCATTATTTACAGTGCATTATCTGTCACTGCTAGAAATTGGTTTGGGGTCCATATCTTTTTGTTTGGATTTTATTTAAATTGAAAAAGGATTAAACAGTGTTATGTTGCTGCTGTTCCTTGTTGTTCGAGTCCTTTTACAATTCCAACTAATGTTGCAATCATTTTTATAAATGCTATGGGAATATTTGCAACATGAGGCACATTTTAGTTTTCCAGTTTGAACAACTTTTATTGTCCACTTTCATTTAAATTTGGATTTTGAGTTAGAAGCTGAAATGCATTATGATGCAAATGATGATCAGACACTGTTAATCATGCTGACGTGGCATAATCAAAATGGGATTACTGTAGTTAACCACTGGGGGTGTTACAACTATGGCCGATGAAAATGAGTAGTCTAGTGTAGTTTAAGTTTAAATTTATGTTTAATGTTCGGTTGTCAAGACTATCTATGTTAAACTTATGTTTAAATGCATGCAAATTTTGGTTGAAACAAGGTTTAGTTTATGCAAAGTTATGTTTTACTCCACTAAGTTTTAGTGCTAAATATTTAGATTTTTATTTTTTTTAATATACTATTATTCACTACGGGAGAAGATGAGTCCAAGCTAAAAAAACGCAATCCTCATACTATTAGTGCTTTTTTGTTGATATTCCATACATTTTAAAGTTAATGTCAAAGTTGCACACCCGAGATATTTTACTCTAGCTTCGCCCCTGCAGTGAACATGATCCTTCATGCTATAACGTTTGTGTGCTTACCCAGTTACCCTGCTTGTGTGCTTAGAGCATCTACAACCGGACCCCCTATACCCGCCACAAACGTACGGATGGTCTGCCTAGTCAGTGACCGGACAAAAAAACGCCACCCAACTGGGCGCTCCATTTCCGGTCCAAACGCCTGGACTGTCCGACACTCCCCATATCTACCCGAACACTCTCGGACACGCCCGCCACGTCGGCTCTGTCAAGGCCGACGCATCCCAAATTGGAACCAAATTAACTAGTTCTCCGCATCGACCGAACTACTCCCGCCTCCCTCCTCCAATTCTTCCAATTCTCCCGCCGCCGCGCAGCCACCCACCCCCTCCTTGCTGGCCATCCTATTATACTATTTTGCTTTGTTTATGTTTGGTCTACCTGACAAATGAATCTGACAAAAATCCACAAACACAATACAACCCGTATCCAAAACCAAGAGTCTAGAGTAGCCCGGGCCTACCACTGAGCCTTCCTCTTAGTGACTTCAATAGAAAAGGTCCGCAGGTGCAAAAATAGAAAAAACGTCTGGGCCTTCTGATCCTGGATGAATGGTCCAGATTCTAGTGGAGGCACAGGTACTAGGTTCTTTGCAGAAAAATCCCTTGCTTCTACTCGTTTTGCTATCAAAATCAGCTTCTTCTTCCTGAGGAGGTAGCAGCGCGAAACCCTAGAATCGAATCGAGGTGGTGGCGGCGGAGACAACCAAAAAGGAAATCGAGGAGGAGGAGGAGGCGAAGGAAGAAGAGGCAATCATGTCCCTCCGGCGGTCTGTCGGTTCCCTCCTCGCAGGAGGTTCTCGGCACGGCCACGGGCGATTCCAAGGACGGCTCCTGCACGCTCTCTCCACTCCTTCTTGGTGAGTCGGTTTTACTCAGAGTCAGATCTGCAATTTGAGGCTCCTTCCTCATGTTTCTCACCCGGATCGATACAGAATGGTTTCCCCATCGCTGATGGCATTGGTCGTGCTGCTGTTGTGGCCGCGGCTGCGCTTGCTAGTGCTGGAGCGTTGGCCTTGGTACATCAGTATTTCAGGAAAGGCCCAGCAGATGATGAGTCAGGTAGATTTCTCCTCGTCGTTAGCTCCGTTTCATGTCAGGAACCCGAAGCACCACCTCATACCTGTCTTGTTGTGCAGCTGCCCGCAGGAAAGAGGAGGACCTGAAGGCGAGGTTCGAGGATTGGGCCAAGAAGTACAAGAGGACATACCGAGACGCGGAAGAGAAGGCTATGCGGTTCCAAGTGTTCAAGGACACCGTCGACTGGATCGAATTGCTGCCCCCATCTACCCGGGACATGTCGCCTCCATTAAACTGTTTCGCAGACTTTAAACCCGAGGAGCGCCCGTTGGGCCAGTCTGGCCAGTGCTGTATCATTGATATAGATGGCCATGGCCCGGACGCCGAAGAGGAGTACCTCCAGAACAAGTTTCTCACCGAGAATGAAAACGGTCTCCTCTTCTTTCGCAATTATATACATTATGCAGCACTTGCTAGCTTAAATCATGTAGTATGACTTTATCCTGTTTTGTTTTGGATGCATATCAAACTGGACCTATATATTCTCGTGTATATATATATATATATATCTACCACCGGTGGTAGTTACCACCACTTGAGTTTTGTATGTTGTATGTAGTATCTATCAAATCAGAGAGTATGCACGAGTAGTATGTAGTATATAACAATATTTAGGTAGTATATATACTACTTTTTTGATAGTATGTATCATATTTTGAGTATGCTCCTTTTTACATATAAATATGTACGTATTTCACTAATATAATAAAAAACCATGGGCCAACTTGCAATTTTTTTATGTAACTTACTTTGGAGTATCTTATATATAGTATATAAACATACTTAAAATGATAAAGTAGAATATATACTAACACATGATAGTATATGAGACATGTGGGGTAACTACCTCAGATGATAGAATGGATTTTCTATATATATATATATATATATATATATATATATATATATATATATATATATAGAAAGTCTATTAATGACCCAGGGTGAAGAATAAGTAATTCTTCAGCCCGATCCATCTACCGAGCCAGGATTCGGTCGCTCGGCCGTGTGGATGCAATTCCTTTTTTTTTTCACGCCCGCACAACGTAAGATTACCTCGCAATTTTTGGCACACGGGTAGCTCCTGGCCATTAAAAAAAAAAATCCTCGCTTTGGTCGTGGGATTAGCAGGTAGCCCAGCCAGGTCCCCTGATTAGGCAAGGCAACTACGAGCGGTTGGAGCTCCGATGGTGATTAGCCGCAGTGGGCGGCGAGTGTGGTCGTCTGCGCAGAATCGGCGTCCCGGCCTGGTAAGTGCGCGTGTGGCCTCGGCGTCTCTGCAGGTTCGTCAGTGCCGGGTGACGCGGCGGGTGGGGGTTGACACGGTGCTGCATCGACCGCCATTGATTCTTGATTTCCGACGGCCACGGCGGCGCTGCTCCAGTACTCGCAGCGTCATGGTGAGCTCTCCGCTCGGCTCCTCCCATCCCGGATTCTAGACCAGATTATTCTTTCCCATCCAATGTGTTCTTGTTTAGATTGGGACGAAAAAAAGGTAGTTAAGCTTCCATCTTCCCGTGAATCTGTTTAGGTACAGCTTAGGATATCTTAGTTTTGGAGAAAAAAGATTCAAAGGAGGTACCCGACCGGTTCAAAGAGATTCGAATCCAAGCAATAATAATGACAAGTATTCCGCATCCCGTTGCTCATATCTCTTCCCGTTGCTGGGTAATCCCCTCATTGTTGGTGAGAAGTTGTACCTGGGGTTCTTAAATTAGGGCATTCGGGAGCTTAATCCATGGGGAAAACGAAATAGGTGGCCACCAGCTGGTACATGGGATCCATTTCCATTGAGCCACTGAAAGATGAATTGTTACTTGCAGGAATTTGAAGAGGTTGAGGCAACAAAGAGAACAGAGGAAGAAGGTAGTCAGCTTTTCTCTTCCTTCTCATCTTTTGATGCGGTGTCCTTTTCTTCCCATCACGATGGTGCTAAACAGGTCTGCGCTGCCGGAGTTCTTCAGTATAGCCCCCTCCCCATCAACATACAAGAGTATGTGTCGATTTGTTTTGATTGATATCATATAGAAGCTTCTACAGACGAATGAATATGGTACAGTTGTTGCATTCATTATTTTGGGCAGCAACCTGCTGTTCATATCCTCCTTTGGCTTGGCTGAAACATGACAGTTTCACATCTAACAGTTTAAATTCTGGACAAATTATTGGGAATTCCATGTTCTGAACAGGACTTTTAAACTAAACAGAGAAGTCATCACGTACTGATTCTACTCATCTAACAGTACCTCTCGATGCATGATTTCAAGTGGGAAGTGAGACATGCAAGTTCCTTACAACGACAGTTTAGTACTGCATCGTACTAGAGATATGGTAGTACAGATGTTTTCACCATGTTTCAGTCCTATAGGCTTGTGAAGTTGAAGATCAACAGCTTACAATAAAGTGTATTCCTTAAAAAAAACTTTTTTTGCACACAATTTTCGGGATGGCCTAACACAAGTACTTAAACAAACACATATGAGATTGCCACCACATGCCGGTGCACAAGCCAATCGCTCTGCATTTGGTGCATTCCATCTCACCATGAACATGAAGTTCGGTTTACATCTCAGTCAGGATCAGAGGAAGAATAAAGCTACTTCTGTTTGTGGCATTAGCAGATGGACACTTGTTTTTCACTTGACAAGGAAAAGACAACATACAACATCTTATTTTTTGTGAGAACCAATGAGCTATAGTTTTCCCAATTGTCACTAAATAGTTTGAAAATGTTATAGAAATGCTAGTTAGTATTACCGTTCTTCTAGTTAGTCTTTCTGATGTTTTTGTTTTTTTTTTCCTTGTTCATATGTTTCAGTTTAAGCTTAACACTAGAGTTGTTATAAGTATATGGTCCTTCCAACAGTGGTTTGCTAGCTGGGATACATTTGGCTATTTGAAATATACTTCTTTCTGTTTGGCATTTGCTTCTCATTTTCTATGTGCTCCTTTTGGTTATATAGATTTCTTTTAATATACTTCTCCCTTCATTTACTCATTTTGCTATACACCTTTTTTGCATTACTTCTAAGAAATTTCTTAATTATATCCGAAGTCGGCTGTTTTTCTCACAATCTTAGCTGGAATAATCCTACAGAAAATTTAAGAAAATTAGCCTTCTAGTAGCAGCAACACTCTTGTACTAACTATTAAAGCTGTTTTTTTCTCTCCAGAAAATGGTACAATTATCTGCTGGAAATAGGAATGTAATATGTGTCTGTGGCATTGCTTTATTTTTTTTGCTTGATCTACATGTATACTATGAGGTGCCAGATCAAGCATTTTGACACACAGTTAAGGATTTAAGTCCAAAAAGGCAGACTTATTTATAAGGCCAGGAGTAGGCATTTGCTTAGCGTGCTGCATTGCCACTATATTTCTAGTGTTAGTTTTCTAACAATTTGTGTATGAAGGCAACCTACTATTCTCTCTTCAGCTGACTACATGAGCAACATTATTTTGATTATTCAGTTGGTTGGATGCTTAATTTATTCAGGGATAGAGAGGACTCCCTCCTATCCATAATAATTGTCGCCGATTTAGTACGAAGTTGTACTAAATCAACGAAAATTAATATGGATTGGGGGGAGTAGCAAAATTCAGGTTTTGATGAGAAGAAAAGTGAACCTAAAGGCTCTAAGTACTATTAGTAGGACACCAGGTTGCTTCAAGCCCTTGGATAAGAATGTTTCAGTCGCTGGAGAGATTGTTGAACAGATGACATTGATGGGAGATCTCTGGCCACCTGCAAATAGCTGTTTGAAGATCAAGATCAGCAGTATTGAGTTTTGTAATAGTGATTTCTGAATTTTTCTCGATGCTTGTTACTGAGTGCTAAGTGGCAGACAGCATTGTTATTCCATGGTTACCAAAAAAATGCCGGTGTACAGAATAATTAGTGGACCATGTTTCTTACGATAACCAAAAATGCCTCGTACAGAAAAGTGTTAGTGGTCCATGTTACTTGCGTCAATTACCGCATTTCAATTTTGGTAGAGCCCTGGTGTACTCAGTCCAATAGTATATATAGGGATAATAATGGATCTAACGTAAAATACCTACCATACATGGACACAACCTTATCGGAATCAAAAAATCAGGAATATCTCGCTTTTAATTTCCAGCTAAGCCATTTGTTTTCTAAAGGGCGTTTTTGACGCACCAGATTTGTTCCTCTCATGCAGGACACAACAGACTCCCATGCTCGTTGTAAAATTACCTTGACTTCCATGCATGCACAACACATCGTAAAATTACCCTGCGAGTTTACCATTGATTTGGTGGGTTGGTTCCTTGTCCACGCAGTAATTTTACCTCAAGCATTGTGTTTCTTACAGTTGGTAGTTCTGGTCGTGGGTGCATAGATTGGACTGGGGTGAGGAACAGGGACGCGCTATTCATCACCCTGGGTGAGGAATTCTTATTCCTCACCCCAGCCTGCCCGTTCATCCACAGCCACACGTGGCACACTGTAAGAAAAAAAAGGCATAGGAGGTAAAATTACATTGTGGAGGAAGGAGCATGTTCGGCTAAAACTACCGTAAGTAAAAAGGGCTTGCAAGGTAATTCGACAAGATGCATGGAGGTAAGTTACATCGTGCATGCGAGTAACCTATCCGATTTTCCTTTGTTTTGCATGCAACGTAATTTTTACTGTGGATAGACTACTCAAATTACCTATGTCTATAAGATCTCTATCGCATCTTCCTCTCTATCATCAGTCAACTTCTTTTAACAAAGAAATCTCCCAGCCAACTTCGAAGAAATGACGGTAGAGTGGACTAAGAAGAGAGAGGCAAGATACTTCTCCAGGTTGCCCTCGTCTGGCCCGTCGCTCGGCCGGCGGCAGGATGCTTCTCCGGGTCGTTGTCATTCACCGCATCGCTCAGCCGGCTGATCCGGAGAGAGCGCCGCCATCTTAGCATGTGCATGGATACGAACACACACTAATTCTGCCAACAAGAACGTAGGAAATTTGAAGCCGGCGAAAGAATGGAAGAAATTTGGGAGCGATGAGAAATAAAGATGTTCAACATACAAAAATGTCACCAATGCACAGTCCATAAATTCAATGTAAAATACTTCATAATGCCATCTTTTATTTTGTACACGGCCAACTTGGAACTATTCTCACAACATGAAGCTCTACAGAGTAACGCCACTTGCGTTACTTAACGCAAGAAACAAGATTAGCCACTTTGCTGTCACGCGAGCTTTGCAGGAGTATGCCCTCTCTTTGCTGCAGTGAGAACTCCACGAATATTTGCAAACTATGGGGATTCTCTCAAGGTTATTTTGTAACAGCAGAATCAAATAACTAGGTTCCCTAAATATCTCTGGAAATTTGCCACACCGGCAGATCATAAGTTTTGAAAGTCACAAACATGAAACATTCCAATATCTTCACAACATTGACACCATAGATTTTGGAGTCCACATGTGCTCTGAAGCATCCACCGTAACTATCTTTCAATGTTGCAGTTTGATATACATGACTTCATTGTTTGCTCGCAATACTTCTATCTGGAGCTTCATAATCTTCAGAACCAAGGCATGTCCGACTTCTGTCTTCTATGCTAGTATTCTTTTTCTTTTCTTTTTTGCGGGGGATGCTAGTATGTTTCTTAACCTGTAATCATTCAAAAGTATAATACAACCAATTATATGACCTAAAAAAAGTATACCAACAACCCTTGAATCTTTCTAGAGGTAACGGGTGTTTACACCTTGTCCAATCCTGACCAGGAAATGGAGAAATCAAGCACACAATAGCAAATAAAACCAACCAGCCTGCTCTAAGAATGTGCCTGAAAAAAAATCACTGCCAGTACCATATGCGTGTAGAGAAGCAAGCAATCGACCAGGCACAAGCAAAATATGCTATGTAATTCGCAATATAGTAAAATCGGGTAATACGTACTTAGTACCTAGTCCATCACTTCTTTTGACTGCCAACATTCATTTGCTCGAAACACAAGAGAAATAAGGATGTCTGAAGCTATTCAGATAAGATACAAGAATTGAAATATACATTGATTGCCACTACATCTCTAACTGGCTAATAGACAATTAGCAAAACGCAGGCCTCCATAGAAGAAGCAAATCAACCACCATTGGGAAAAAAGAAAGGAATATCTGTGCCATCGGTAGTTCAGCCAAGCTCAACAGCATGCAATCCTTTGTTAAGGGAACACCGAGATGGATTAACTGATGATTCATATATAGTAGACTATTACAGCTGAAACACATAAACATAGAAAGTTGGGATTATGCTAGGGAAAATTAATTAAAAAACATGACTGGAAAATACAGTCCGAAATATTTGCATGCATGTTGGACAAAATCAGTACAATGTACCCCTTTTCAATACGAGCATATATACATCCAGTCCTTTCAAGTGTTCATATGTCCAAATAATTCACTGGTCCCAAAAATTACACACAAGATGAATGCATTGTTTGTTCAACAAACATTCATCGTAGGGGAAGCATATGTGTCTATAAATCTATAGTAGTTACTTTGGCAGGGGAGAAAAGCTCCCAATTGATCTACGATCTGAGAAGAAAACATAGTGCAATACGGAGGTTAGAACATCAACGGCAATCTTAAAAAGTTGCCCAACAAAGCTGGATAGCTCCCATCTTCTGACAAACTTCTATAAGAAAACTACTAGTTAAAAAGGAGTAAAATATTTGATAATAACCCACGCAACTATAGGCCAAGTTGTTTCTAGATAAATTTGAACAAACTGAAATAAGGCTATGTTTTTATAATAGCATGGCCAAGTCAAATGTGGTCAAATGAAATTTAAGAAAAATAGGAAAGAGCATATCCTTCCACAAAGGAAAGTCGGTGTATCAGCACAAAATAGTGCTACTAATACATATCAAGGTTGCTACAAGTTCAACTGTGCAGTGAGCTTGCCCACTCAGATGTATTGGCTAATTACATGCTATATACCTGCCGTACCTGCCGAAGAACACTGACTGTAAATTATAACTCAAAATATTGTATAAAGTTACTAAGACAAGAAAAACAAAACAACTACTTGCACTGATAAGTACTGAAAAAAAATGCATTTTCTTACGAGCCCTAAAATTCAATTTCAAACGATGCATAAATTAACCTCTCGTACACAATTGTTTCTGCGAATACAACAATCAAACACATCGATGAATCTATATAGAAAGGTGCCCAAACAAAGAATGAGGCGGATAAAGTAAAAACAGGATTTGATCAACATACTTGTATTGCTGGTAGTCTATAACAAAGCTACACTCTGCAGCGGGGAATTTATTGGGCCAGGTAAATAATTCTTAGTTTAGATCCAGCTATCCAGATCTCGGAAATCAACATCAGAAAACTGGGAAAGTTACGAACACTAACAAATCCATATTGCAAAAAATGAAGGCCATGTACCCTGTCCAATCTGGCACTCCTCTAACCCACCGCTTCAGCTCCAAATGGTCCCCCGGCCGCCCGGCCTCATACCGCTACGACGCTGTCGTCTGCCGCCAGATCGTACGTGGCCGAACCGCGAGGCCAATCCAGCAGTTTCTCCCGCCCCCAAATCAACCCGATGTCAGCTCTTGGACTCATGGCGTGGTGGCCTCCTCCACAATGGGGTCAGCATTCACAGTGAGGAATCAAAGAAAATGGAAAATAGAGAGTTGCGGGATGGAAGGAACGGGAACCGTACGAGCCGAGGGAGAGGAAGTAACGGGGGTCGAGCCAGCCATGGAAGATCCGAGGTGACCGCCACTGCCACAATAGCGTCGCCTCCGCAAACTATGCTTCGGACCATCCACCACAGCGACCGATGCCAGCCGCCGCTCACCACGCCGTCCCGGCTGCCCCGTTGAGGCGTTGACCATCACACAGTCGAGCCCAGTCGCCGCCGCTGGAACCGCTCTCATTATCTGACCAGAATAAAACCGGGATGTGGCTGGCTTGTAATCCCTGGACCATTTTTTTTTTACTCCATGCCACGACGTGTGAGATTCTGAGGCATGGGCGCTGTAACATCGATGTAAAATTACCTCCAACACGGACAAAAGTTACGATAGAGGAGCCAGGATGGGGTGCGGTGGGATCGGGAGCAATGAAACTTTGGCTGGGTCGGTTGACCAGGGCGAGGAATAATTTATTGTTCACCCTGGGTGTCTATTAGAGTTTCTATATATATATATATATATATATATATGGTTTTACCCTGTTTTATAGCCATTCATTGTGCCGGCCTTCCAGTCTGCTAACTTGTAGCTTCTCAACAAAAACAGGAGAAGCATTTGTATGGAAGCCAGCCGTGAAGCAGGGCGACAACGACAAGCAGGCAACTCAAGTCTCTGCCTAGACCCTAGAATGGTGTCTGGTTAGTTAACGATTTCCGTGATAGTCAAGTGGTGGTGCAGTTAAAAACTAAATAGCTTGAGCACTGCTTTAAGTTTGCTGCTATGTTAACCTGAACCATGTGCGGCTGGTGTAGTTGAAATTAACTAGCTTGGGGCGCTGCTTTAAGTTTGCTGCCATGTTAACCTGAACCATGTATGTGATGACAGACAATCTTATGTGCTCGATCTTGTCTCTCGTCGGAAAAATTAAAGAACGCACCAGCGCGAACCCAAATACCCAACGCGTAGCAGCCGGCTCCAGCACCAACCATCCATCTTGCCGACGGAGGCGGTGGGCCAGATCCGTTGCCTAGCTGGGCGATTGCGCCCGGTGGAGGTCCAGATCCATCGCCGACCGTCTTGTCACCGGCGTTCTGGCTGCCCTGATGGCCCTTCCCTGTTCTAAGCTTTGACCTTGTGCAGACAAGTTCTCCAAGGTACTCTGCTCTGGCATCTAGGGGAAAACCTCTCTCCATTCTTTGTCCTACCCCCACCCAACCCGCATCTAGCTCCGCCATCTGGGAACGCCGAACAAGAAATCACCAGTCTTCAGGTATGCTTGTCAAAGGTTGATGCCAATTTTCATGGTTGATTCTGTAGTAAATGTCCTCTACACCCATAAAGAGACTTGTGCTTGGAATTCAGACTGGAAGTACCAAACATTCTGCAAATATTATACGGAATTTCAGACTTGTGCTTGTACAGTCTGAAAAGTACACTACGGAGTAAAATTTCAGACTTTTAGACTTGTGCTTGGACAGTCTGGAAGTACTTGTGCTTGTCCCAAATTTCATACTTTCAGACTGACAGTCTGAAAGGTAACCGTAAGGCTTAGACGTCCAGAACCCGATCTGAATCCCTCCCTCCCTCCGGCGGCGCTCCCGCGAGCGCCCGGGGGGAACACCAGACTCCCACCTCCCCATTCCTCCTCCAACGGCCTCCTCCCTCACCGCCGCCTAGCAGTGCCGCCTCGCGAAGCCCGGCCGGCAAGGGCGGCGGTGGGGCCTCCCTCTCCCCTCCCAATGGGATCCACGTCCGGCGCGGGGCCGCCGCTCGTCTGGGGGCGCTGGCCTTCGGCGGGGGCCAGCAGCGAGGCGGCGCTGCTCCAGGGTGGCAGCGTGGATGCCTGGTGGCATCGCGACGGCGACTGGGTGCGCGTCTGCAGCGCGGCGGCCGCGACAAGGCCCGATCGGGCGGTGGTGGGCGGCACGCTTCCGACTAGATCCCCCTGGATTCGGTCTCGGGTGGCGGCGGGCGTCACGGGGTAGTGGCGGAGGCCCATCCGGGGCTCGTGGTGGCCTGGTCTTCCCGCGGCGACGGCAGGAGTTTCTCCGGCGGCGGTTCATCTGCGATTGACTTGGGTGAGCTCCCTCCCTCCTCTACGGTTTCAACTACAGGCTCGTCAGGCCAGGGTGGCTCCATGGTGCGGTGTGGATGCGCACGAGGCCTGCCGGAGGTGGCAGGGGACTTTGAGAAGGGGTCAGGGTGCCCCCTCCGTGGCATCTGGCGGCTGCTTCGGATGGTTGCCGGAGTTCCCCAGGCCCAGATCTGGCCGCCGAGGACACCAACCCCAAGTTGTCGGCTTTGGGGTGGAAGGGAGGTCTTCTGCTTTGTTCCGGTCGGCTGCATACATTAGGTGTATCCTGGATGGGGGTGGGGCTCGAATGACGTGGCGGCGGCGGTCCAGTTGGTGGTAGCCCGGGTGCTCATGGGCGGAGCATGCGGCTCGGGCACTTTCTGGTTACCATGGCCGGGTGGGCGGCATGTTGACCGGGGTGTGTCGTTCAATGGCGGCGTTGTGGTGGCCCGTAACCCAATCCGGTGACGGTGAGTGTTGGCCGGGGTGAAAACCCGCTTTGCCTTGCCAGGCCGCCGGCGGTGGCATTCTGGCGTTGTCCCCTTCTTGAAGGCGCCCTCGCGGCATCTCATCTATCGCCGTGGTGCTCCGGGGGAAACCCTAATCCTTGGATTGGGCGGTGGCGACGCTACGGTGCCGTTCCCTTGCTGAAGGTGTCGCCTTGGAGCCCATTGTGCGTCACACACGGCTTCTCCTCTTTGCGGTGGCTCTCCCATGGTTGAGAACCCTGACGACTCCGTAGTAGTGCTTACTATTTCATCTAGTGTTTGCTAGGAGTTTGGTGGGGTGGTGTTGTTGTTTTCAGCGTCCTTGTATCCAGCCTTGGGGGTGTGTGTGTGCACGCGCTTGTGTGTGTTTGTATTGGCCGGTTTTGGCTTGTTCGGTGTTGATGCTTTATATATAAAGCGGGGGGAAACCCTTTTTCGTCGGAAAGGTAACCTTAACAACAACGGTCTGAAATTACTTGTGCTTCTACCAAAATTAAGACTTTGAGACTTGTGCTTGGAAGTGCCAAATTTCAGACTAGTGCTTGGACAGTGTGAAAGTACCAAATACTTGTGCTTGTGCTTGTACATGTCATCTACGACATACATAATATTATTACTTTCAAACTTCTTCGGCGTAAAGAGTACTTGTGGTACATAATCTTATTTAGATAATCATTTTTGTTCAACTCTTACTGCAAACTGGAAGCACAATTCTGGAGCATATAAAGTTTATTTAGGAGTACATAATATTTTGGCATAGATATCTGAAAGCTCGTGTGCTAACTGAATCTCGTTTGCTAGGTCTGACGTCTCCCAACACAAGAAGACCGATAAGCAAGGGCACTAGTACCGGAGGCAAAAGGCTGTAGCTTTTCTGTTGTGTACCATCAACAGAGCAAAACTTGATGCAAATTCTAACGGCAAGCTTGTTCAGTGGAGAACGGTGCTTACAGTAGTCCTTCATACTTAGTGTTGTCTGTGATGTACCAAAAATGATCATCTCATGCTATCACTAGTGGAAAACAGGGAACTAGTCCCGGTTCTGGAACCGGGACAAAACGGTCGGGACTGAAGCCCAAAACCTTTAGTCCCGCTTCGCTTACGAACCGGGACAGAAGGGGATCCACGTGGCCGCTGCGGGGCGCCCAGGCAGGAGGACCTTTAGTGCCGGTTGGTAATACGAACAGGGACCAAAAGGAAGCCACGCGTCAGCACCTCGCAGGCGCTGGTGTTTTTGTTTTTTTTAAAGGGGGGGGGGGGTGGGTAGGGGTTTTGGAGGGTTAATTTAGGGGTTTCATATTGTGTTAGCTAGCTAATAGAGAGAAGTGACCTCTCTTTCTCCGTGCTTGGTCGACGCTAGCTACTATACATATAGAGAGAACTCGACATGCTAGCTAGTAAGCAAATGAAGTAACCATTAATTACACACGATCGTCATGAACATATGCAGAGAGAAGTGACCTCTCTTTCTCCAAGAGATTGGTCGAATAACAAGTTTTCGTATATCTATTCGACGCTACTACATATATACAATATAACATCTCTTACAATTCCTAACATCTAAAATCCATTTCAATTTCCAGATGGTATTCTCCCTTCTCATTTATGACGTGATCAAGAAAGAATCCCGCCAATTCCTCTTGAATTGCTCGTATGCAATCATGTGGTAGGAGTTCATCCCGCATCTGCCACATCTAATTTAAAGAAGGGGGTCAATACATATATATCAATGAAACTCAACACAAATGATGGTAATAAAATGAAATTGTGAATATTATTGTTTACGTACTTCATATTGTTGGTCAGAGTAGCCCCGCTCAGAGGTCGAGTGGCGGATGAACTCGCAAACGTAGTATCCACATAAATTATTCCCACCTTCCTACCACAAGCACTTTACGAGAATAGAGTTCAATCAAACAGATAATCAAGCAAGATAAATGGTATTGATGAAACTAGAATCAATGGGAGATGCGCAGAACTAGCTAGTACTACTTACTTTCAGGTGTGTAAATCGCAGCTCCCTCGGCAGTTCCGGAACGATTCCGGTGAACTCTTTCCAAACCCTGCCAGACAAAGAAAATAATTACTTGATATCCGGAAATGAACAAAGTTGCCGATATGGTGCGATAATGATCAATTGAACCTACTTCTGGAGCATTGCAGTCATGTCCGCATAGTCCTGGGGATCTTTTTGTCTCGAGTGTAAGACAGTTACTACTCCCCGGTCAAGCTTAATCTGTAGCAGAATAAAGTGGAAGCTGCGCACGCATGCATAACTCACCAATTACATTACTATAACCTCGAGTAAGCGAAACCGAATATGCACAAGACAGTAACACTCACTTGAAGTTGTAAGGAAAGAGTATTTTCACTTTGTTTTGATTTTGAAGTAACGATTTTAGCAAGTTGTCCTCAGTATCTTTGACTCTGTTTTGAACCGACCATTCATTTATGGTATTTGGGTTAATGAACCCAATGTCATAGATTTGTGCTTTTTTGATTCGACGATCTCCAGTCTGCATAATATAGTGAGGATAATTATATATACATGCAATGAAAGAGCTGAGCTATAGAGACTTAATTACAGAAGTAATACTTACAGATAGTAGCAAGTCATGAGTTGTTTGTCGAGGGTGTCTTGATTGAATAACTGGAATAACTCCAGAAATTCAACTGGCATCACCTCAGTTCCAACGAGGTCGTGCTCCTCTTTAATTCCTAGCATCAAACTATCCTTCCGAGACTTCCTGCAGGTATCCATGTACCATTCATGCAATCTTCACATCATCGTTGTTAGAGGAGGATGATCAGGTTTGACGACAGGCTTCCCATACTCGTATCTGAAGATATCTACTACCTCTAACATTTCAAACTATACATCATCGTCTAGGTAATCAGCAGGATTGGTACCGGGCACTAGCCCCGGATGATTAGCGACGATATCGCTAGACACCTTGAGCGGGGGGCATGATTGCTTCGCCTGTTCACTGAGCTGGGGAATTGTTTTCCCAGTTTTTCTTTTTCCTAGCCTTGCATCACTGGAAGTACTTCCCGACCGCCGCGCTTCACCATATGTCCATGCAATATAGCGGTCATAGTTGGATTTCGGCGGAGGCGGTGGTGGTCGCTTCAGGGCATCCAGAGTGCGCTTCACTTTCGCCGGATCTACCGTTTCCTTCAGAGGTGAAAGTTTCCATGCAAAATGGCCCTGCACTTCGGAAGCACTGATTTCCGCGTTTTAATCGTCACTCCTCCCATATGGTAACTTTGGAAGAGGCTTCAGGCTTGGACCAGCTTTGTATTTCTTCCCGCCTCTTGTACTGCTAGCCGCCGGAGCGGCGGTGTCTCTCTTCCGCCGTTGCTGAAGCGGTGGAGTCCGCTGACACGTGGGAGGAGGCGGAGTGCTCCGACGCGCCGGAGGAGGCGGAGGAAGAGGCGGAGTGCCCTCACGCGCCGGAGGAGGCGGAGTGCCCTGATCACTCGCCGGAGGAGGAGGAGGAGGAGGAGAAGGCGGAGTGCCCTGACTCGCCGGGGGAGGAGGGGGAGGAGGCGTCCTGTTTGGAAGCTTGATGCACTCCTTCCTCTAGAGACAAGTACTCCTCAAAGCATAAACTAGATGATTCTCCCCTTCACCTGTAGGGTGGTCAAGCTCTAGCTCCTCAAATCCCTCCATTATTTCATCCCCCGTCACAACAGCATAGCCATGTGGAATCGGACGGTAGTGAAAAGTTCCGTCAGCTTGAGGAGGTGCAACAGAGCCGACAGCCACCTTCAAAGTGAGGTTCTGGCATTTCGTCATTAGCTCGCAATGTTGAGCCTCCGTGATAGTATCCACGGGGTAGCGAGGAGCCGTGAAATCAGGCTGAACAAGCTCCGTGGAAGCCATGCTACTTCTCCGCTGAGATCGTGGGGTAGCTTCTAGGGCAGTGTCGAAGGAAAGATCTTCGTGCCGCTGAGATGGTTGGCCGGCAGCTGCAAGTTCCTCTAGCATTGCTATTCTTGCATTGAGCTTCTTCATTTCGCTCACTTCCGCTTTCCTCTTTCTCTCTCGGCTTCTATAACCACCGCTGCCAGGAAACCCAACCACCCACGGAACGGAGCCTGGTGTTCCTCGTGTTCGTCCAGGGTGCTCAGGATTCCCGAAGGCCTCAGTCAGCTCGTCCTTCTCTCTGTCAGGAATGTACGTCCCTTCCTGCGCTGCGCTAATATATTCCTGAAGCTTCTTGATGGGTATTGCAAGTTGCTCGTCTGTCCAACGACACTCCCCAGTTTCTGGGTCCAAAGTTCCCCCAACCCCGAAGAACCAAGTCCTTGAACGGTCTGGCCAGTTCAATGTCGCTGGTTGGACCCCTTTAGCAAGCAGGTCTTGCTCAGCTTTGTCCCACAACGCCCGGGCTTTGTAGTAGCCACCTGACCCCATGTGACTGTGATACTTCTTCTTTGCAGCATTTTTCTTGTTTGTCTCTGACCTTTTCTTACCCTTATCCGATTTCTTGTAGGCCACAAATGCGGGCCAGTGATCTCTTATCTTCTCATATTGGCCGGTGAATTCTGGAGTCTTCCCTTTGTCGACAAACTTTGTGTTCAACTCTTTCTTCCAGTTCCTGAATAGATCTGCCATCTTCTTAAGAGCAAACACCTTGACCTTTGGCTCTATAACTGGCTTATTCGGATCCTCCTCTGGCGGTTGGCTGAAATTTGCCATCAGCGAGGTCCAAAGATCATCTTTCTGTCTATCCTGGACATAAGAAACTTCAGGGTTGTCCTTACTCTTATTCCATTGCTGGACGCTGATCGGGACGTTGTCCCTAACAATAGCTCCGCACTGACTAACAAATGTGTCCTTGGTCCGCTTGGGTTCAATCGGTTGGCCATCGTCTGCGATTTTCTGTGATCGTGAACCTTTCATCCTGGCGCAATGTTTTCTTCGGGCCTCGTCTCCTGACAGAAGTTTGGCTTGATCCGGAGGGCTATAAAATAAGAAAGAAGCGTTAATATATGTACATACCAAAACAATTAATGCATCAAGTCAGCACAGGCTTAATTAATATATATACCTCGCCGGACTTTGCAACAGCTCCCTCCTCCGTTCGGTCACCGGAGCCGTCATTATGGACTTCTTCCTACGCCATTCGGTCAACGGAGCCGTCATGATCTCCTTCCTCCTCCATTGTTGGATTACCAGAGCCGTCATCCTCTCCTTCGTGACCATCGGTGTCGTTGAGAAACGAGAAGGGATCACCTCCATTGCGGATTATATCCCCCAACAACTCTCCTTGTTCTAAGTCTCTGTCCATAGTTTCCTCAAATATTACAACATGGCAATATACAAACATGAGAGATGGATATATTAGTAGCAAATATAGAACTAGCTAATATCACAACAAGGAATCATATGCATATATGAGCAATGTATTAGTTGCGGACCACCTCTCTCATGCATGTCCAACGTCCCCCCTCATGTCAAAGTTATCGGGCCGGGGTTATACTTTCAGGATTTGGGTGGCCTCAATATATCTAGACTTGTTCCGGTTTGGGGTGGCCTCGACAACGCTTTTTCAGTCCCAGTTTGGGTGGACTCGAGAGTTGGTCGGGCGAGAGGGGGTTGATCGACGTCCCCCCTCATGTCGAAGTTACCGGAGTTTTCTTCTAGGGGTTTGGGTGGCCTCGAGAGTTTGTCGGGTAGGGGCGGGAGGGGGTAGGAGATCGACAATGCTTTGTTTCTAGGGTTTGGGTGGCCTCGAGAGTTGGTCGCCCGATATGTCCACCGTGATATAAAATGATACATCTTTATTAGAAAGCAAACCCGATATCCGACATATCTACATATCGTCCAATATATCTAGACATGTTTTTCCGATATATCTAGACTTGTTCCGGTTTGGGGTGGCCTAGACAATGCTTTTTCAGTCCCGGTTTGGGTGGACTCGAGAGTTGGTCGGGCAAGAGGAGGTTGATCGACGTCCCCCCTCATGTCGAAGTTACCGGAGTTTTCTATATGAACAAAAAAAAATCCACATGACATGTCCGACGAGCGGACCGCCTCTCTCTCATGCATGTCCGACGTCCCCCCTCATGTCGAAGTTATCGGGGAGGAGGTAGATCGACAACGACGCTCATCCCTCATTTTGAATATATGAACATTTTAACTTATTAACTTAGTAACTTGGTAAATTTTACCTAATTTCTATGAACAAAAAAAATATTCTATGAACAAAAAAAGTATGCTATCCATCATAAATACATAGCCACATACATACATGGAAAAAAATGCTATGAACAAAAAAAATACATATAGCCACATATATGAAAAAAAATTACATATATGAACAAAAAAAATCATCCATACATACATATAGCCAAATACATACATTATATATGAACAAAAAAATTCATCATATAAAAAAATTCATCATATAAAAAAATCAACATATGCAGCGAGCCGGGGCGGCGGCAGCTCACAGCGGGGGCGGCCGGCGAGGGCGCCGGCGACGGCGACGGCGGGCCGGGGCAGGGGCGCGGCCGGGCGCGCTCGGGGACGGGGCTGGGCCACGGGCTCGGGGACGATGACGGCGACGACGACGATGGGGCAGGGGAGCGGCGACGGCGATGGCGGGGGCGGCGGACGGCGTCGGGGCAGCCTGGCGGCGTCAATGAGCTCGGCGTCGTCGGGGGAACTGGCGGATGAAACTGTGAAAATCTCTAAGTGTGGGCTTATATACCCACACCTTTAGTCCCGGTTGGTGGCACCAACCGGGACCAATGCCACCCTTTGGTCCCGGTTCGTGCCACAAACTAGGACCAAAGGTCTGTTTTCGTCAGCCCAAAGGGCGGGAAGCAGAGACCTTTGGTCCCGGTTGGTGGCACGAACCAGGACGAAAGGGGGGCATTGGTCCCGGTTGGTGGCACGAACCGGGACCAAAGGGGGGCATTGGTCCTGGTTCATGCCATCAACCGGGACCAATCGCCTTGCACAGTGGCGTGGTGGGAGTTTAGTCCCTCCTCGCTAGTTGAGAGAGAGCCGCACCGGTTTATAAGGCACGCTGCGCCTGAGCTTTCGAGCTCCTCTGTAATGCAGGCTTACGGGCCTAAACACTCTGTATCTGCCTGTGGGCCTACTGGGCCTTCTGTGGGCCTGAATCCCGGCCCAACTAGCTGGTTGGGTTTCTAGTCGTATTCAGGCCGTGGTGGCCTAGTAGGCGGCATTTTTTAAAAAATTTTCTAGTTTTTTTTTGCTTTATTTATTTTCTTTTGTTTCTACTTACAGCTAAATACTTACAGTTTATTAGTGATTCTTTTTGCTTTTAGGTCACAAAAATTATAAACTTTCTGTTTGTGCCATTAGTTTTCAAATTTGAATAGTTTAAATTTGAATTCTTTGAAATTTGTGTGAATCACTAGTTTGTGAATAACTTTACTATACAAATAGATTTTTGAGTGATTCTTTTTCCAGCTCTTTAATATTCCTGTGTTTTATCATTATATACAATTTGGTAATTTTTATGTTATTTTAAATCTCTATTTTAATCCAAAACAGATTTTGTTATTTTAGTTTGCTATTAAAGTTTCTAACAAAAAAATTCTTTATGAAAATTCTTTTTGCTATTAATGTTTTGAACAAAAAATACTTTGATAATTTTAGTTGCATAAATTTATATAATTTTAGTTTCAAAAAATACTAGAGGTTTATAAAATCTTTTCAGTTGATTCCTTTTGCTATTAGAGTTTTATAAAAGCTTTTAAGTTGATTCTTTTTGCTATTGAAGAATATTATAGTTTTGTTTTAGTTGATCATAACATAATATTTTAATTGATTATTTTTAGTTCATTCTTTTTGCTATTAGAGTTTCATAAAAGTTTTCTAGTTCATTCTTTTTGCTATTAGTTCATTCTTTGAGCTAAGTGACCCTGAAATTGAAAAGCACTTCAAATGAACTCTGAAAAGGTTGAAAGTTGGCATGGTATCATCATTTCACCCACATAGCATGTTCTAAAAAGTTGAGAGTGTTACGGCAAAAACTGGATGCACTTCGTGTACAAAATGGACAATCTCTTTCGAATTATCAGGGTTTCGGACGAAAACTCATCTGTTACAAAGGGATTTCATTTTTTTGAACTTATTTGAACTTCAGATTTTGTGTGTGTTCAAAATGCACCATTCAAAGCTACATCATCAATTTTCAACCCTTTCTGACTTCATTTGGTATTTTTCATGTATTTACTTATTTTTTTAGCTAAATGACCCTAAAATTGAAAAGCACTACAAATGAACTCTGAAAAGGTTGAAAGTTGGCATGGTATCATCATTTCACCCACATAACATGTTCTAAAAAGTTGAGAGGGTTACGTTAAAAGCTGGATGCACTACGTGTACAAAATGGACAATCTCTTTTGAAGTATCAGGGTTTCGGACGAAAACCCATCTGTTACAAAGGGATTTCATTTTTTTTGAACTTATTTGAACTCCAGACTTTTTGTGTGTTCAAAATGCACCATTCAGAGCCACATCATCAATTTTCAACCCTTTCTGACTTCATTTGGTATTTTTCATGCATTTACTGCTTTTTTTAAGCTAAATGACCTTGAAATTGAAAAGCACTACAAATGAACTTTGAAAAGGTTGAAAGTTGGCTTGGTATCATCATTTCACCCACATAGAATGTTCTAAAAAGTTGAGAGGGTTACGGCAAAAGCTGGATGCACTTCGTGTAGAAAATGGACAATCTCTTTCGAAGTATCAGGGTTTCAGACGAAAACACATCTGTTATAAAGGGATTTCATTTTTTTGAACTTATTTGAACTCCAGACTTTTTGTGTGTTCAAAATGCACCATTGAAAGCCACATCATCAATTTTCAACCCTTTCTGACTTCGTTTGGTATTTTTCATGCATTTACTGATTTTTTTAAAGCTAAATGACCCTGAAATTGAAAAGCACTACAAATGAACTCTGAAAAGGTTGAAAGTTGGCATGGTATCATCATTTCACCAACATAGCATGTGCTAAAAAGTTGAGAGGGTTACGGCAAAAGCTGGACGGACTTCGTGTACAAAATGGACAATCTGTTTCGAAGTATCAGGGTTTCATACGAAAACTCATCTGTTACAAAAGGCATTTCATTTCTTCACATGTAACTGTAGTGATATTCTAGATCAAAGGCATCATCATAATAGTTGTGGAGAGAAAGTCTTCACTTTTTCTTCTCTTGTGTCCTTTGCTTATTGCGCCATAACCATGTATAATCTTCATTGTTTAACAGGGTGCTTGGGTCAGCCTTGACTTTGAAGGGAGGAATTTCATGAAACTTTTCATAATCTTCAGACATGTCTGTCTTGCCCTCCACTCCCATGATGTCTCTTTTTCCTGAAAGAACTATGTGGCGCTTTGGCTCATCGTATGATGTATTCGCTTCCTTATCTTTTCTTTTTCTCGGTTTGGTAGACATATCCTTCACATAGAAAACCTATGCCACATCATTGGCTAGGACGAATGGTTCGTCTCTGTACCAAAGATTGTTCAGATCCACTGTTGTCATTCCGTACTATGGGTCTACCTGTACCCCGCCTCATGACAGATTGACCCATTTGCACTGAAACAAAGGGACCTTAAAATCATGTCCATAGTCAAGTTCCCATATGTCCACTATGTAACCATAATATGTGTCCTTTCCCCTCTTGGTTGCTGCATTAAAGTGGACACCACTGTTTTGGTTGGTGCTCTTTTGATCTTGGGCGATCGTGTAAAATGTATTCCCATTTATCTCATACCCTTTGTAATTCAATACAGTCGAAGATGGTCCCCTGGCCAACGAGTACAGCTCATCAGAAACAGTGTTGTCACCCATGAGACGTGTTTGCAACCAACTGCCGAAAGTCCTGATGTGTTCACATGTAATCCAGTCGCCACACTGCTCTGGGTGTTTGGAGTGCAGAAAATATTTGTGTTCATTGACATACGGGGTCACCAAGGTAGAATTCTGTAGAACTGTGTAGTGTGCTTGAGACCAAGAATGCCCGTCCCTACATATTATTGAGTCCGCTCCTAGCGTGCCTTTTCCAGTCGGTCTCCCCTCATACCGCGATTGAGGGTGACCAATCTTTTTAAGGTCAGGAATGAAGTCAACACAAAACCCAATGACCTCCTCTGTTTGGTGGCCCGTGGAGATGCTTCCTTCTGGCCTAGCACGGTTACGAACATATTTCTTTAAGACTCCCATCACTACAAGAAACCGGTTAATCCATGACAGATTCAAGCTATCACATATGTGCGAAAAACCATCATGGAAGGGCATGTGTGACGGATTTGAAATCCGTCATGTATATCGCGTCATAATCTGACCACCATGCACTCTCTGACGGATCCCCAAAATTGTCATGGATCCATGACGGTTTTTTGACCGTCACATATCAGTACTTAATGGACGTCCTATAACGACGTTAACCTGCATTCCACGTCATCATCTGAGGTGGCGGCCCATTTGATTATTGGCCCAATTATGATTTTGGCCCACTAATCTCAATACTACCAATTACACATAATCCAAAAAACACAGCCCACTCTATTCACCCAGCTAGCACAGTCCATTACACGTAATCCAAACAGACTTCCAAAGTCTAATGAATTTCCACAAACCAGGCCCATAATTTGGCCCATCCCACAAATTTACATTTAATTGTTTCATTCAATTACAACAACCATCACAGGCCGGACATCACTAAAGCCACATTGTCATCATTTACAAAAAAATCCAAAACATCATACAATACACACATCATAAGCACTACCAAATTACAAATGATCACTTCATATGCACCACCATGGGCTGCAGTAGGTTAGTCCTTGAGATGCAGGAGGTAGCAGCCGTTGATGTCATTCACACTCTGGTAAAGACAGCGCATAATCCTGAGCAGCTATTAAAATACGACGTCAATGAGTTTCTAGCTCATATAGAATAAAGGAAATGATTATTATATGCACTGGTATGGATAACAGATGAATAGCATGTTAATTAGAACCAGCATGGATAAGCATATGATATTATGCAGCATAACTACATATCTTCTTTAGTATTTGAAGCATTTTTACACCCCCCCCACCACCACCACTTTGTATACAACCTACCCAAACCTCCTGCCCAGATGTTTCTAATTTTTTTTGTAATCACACTTCACAGTAAAGAACAAAACTTTGGAGATAAATTGAAGCTAGAAGTCATGTGAGCATCAGTCAGATTCTATTGATCGACACTTGTTAATAATTCTTTTTACATAACACACCTATGAGCTATTAATCCATTCATGTGTCAATTCATGATGTCGCGCTTATGCTGTATCAAGAGTCTGGAGCTAAGGTTCAGAAAGTATTGTTATTTTTCTGGATGAATGTTATGCCTCAAAATATTACAAAAAAGCCAGGCCCAAATCAGATACACTTGTATAACATGATAGCAAACTAGTGAATAGTGAAAATGGAAACAGCACAAGGCCAGTTCAATATTTATATTTAACACGGAACATAAATGCGGATATTGGATACTATAATTGATGTCTGTTCTTAAAAACAAAACATGTCTATCTGTCAATGAAACTTGTTATGTGCGAGGAATAATAAGCATATATTCACGATATTCCCTAGATGAGATGTTTGCCTATCAATTATAGGAAATTATTATACACACACACACAAAATGACCTGATTATGTTTCAGTGGTTCATCATGTCATGTTCAGATTCAGAATAAACTAATAGAACCCAGCACAGGAAGAAACTAAAGTTGCTTATGGAAATATCCCCTCCAGTTAAAGTGTGAACCAGATTTTCTAAAATTTGGTGAAGCACATCTGTACATTGAGAATGTAAGATTAATAGACAATCTGAAATTCATATTAATAGCTGCCACCCTTGAGACCGTAAGATTAACCACATAAGCTCTTCTTCAATGGCAGAAGAAATCATGTCTATCCTCTATCTACAACCAAATATCAAAATCCGAGTATTTTTTTGGTTTAAACAAACCAGTAGTGTGACAGTCATGTGGTGAAACAATACGCAAGTTGTGCTCTGGCTTTGGCAGTAACAGTTACAGAAAAGCTTTCCGACATCACAAGTGGATCCATTTATTCATTCTTTCCACAGTCAAGTAAAAAAAATGCCTTATAAGTAGACATTATGTATGCTGCTAGGTGATACATGTCCAAGCCATGATTAAGGTTGTCTAGCTATTAAGGTTTTTTTGCATACATCTGAGATTAATGGTTGAGGTCGAGCACACATATAGATGCAAATTTGTCCTGCAATTATTTGTCCACCAACTATTTGCATACATACAAATCCATGTGCTAGCAGGGAAATTAAGCCTGGACCTCATCTTGTCTCTTTGGTAAATATAAATCGACCACGAACTGGACTGGACTTGTTCATATACACAAATGGGGTGCTAATGAGAAGAGATAGAGAGCAGAGCAGATGGGATCGGAGTGGCTTACCCAGTAGAGGCGCAGGCAGGGGACGGTGCTGCTTCCATCACGCAAGGAGTAACAGCTTGCTAGGTGTCGCTCTGACCTATGTGAGAAGGAAAGGGAACGAGATGAGGGAAGGGAGAAGAGCAGACAGGATGAGGAGCAGGTCGAGCTCACCTTGAAGGAAGAGCATCCGCTTCCCGAGCAAATCCATGGCGTCCTTGAGGAGGAGGAGTAGCTGTGCTAGGGTAGGGTCGCAGCAGCTCCATGGCGTCCCGAGCATGTCCATTTCACCGCCAGCTGACGTGAGGACGAGAGGCCCTTGACGAATCCGGTCGAAGAGGCCTCAATCTGGCCATCGTGGATCACACTCCTGCTTGATCTCCCTCCCTTCTCTTCTAGATCTAGGGCGAAAGAGAAGGGGGGGAGAGAGAGTGGGGGCGATGACTGTGGAGGAGGCCATGGTCGGTGGTGGAGAGGGGAGATGAGCTCGTGAGCATGCTGTATAGAGCCGGACTGGAGGACGGAGGGGTCAGAGAGAGAGAGAGAGAGAGATGGGTCGCGAGAGGAGATGGGTGGGGGATGCAATGGATCTGGCAGCCGCCGGGGCTACGAGGTGATTCGAGGTGAGGGGGAGGGCCAGCGGCGAGCTATGGGAGGATGAAGGCACGAAAGAGGAATGAGGGGACTGACATGCTGGCTGCTCGGCGGAAGAGAAGCCGATGACTGCGGGGTAGGGGGAAGAAGAGAGGGATAGGGATTCTACTGTGTGCCTTCCGTTGGATCTCGGAAAATCGAACGGTAGGGTGCTCGATCCGTGGGCGGGTTGATTCGACCAATCAGAATGCATAGTTTCTCTCATGCAGGATCGCTCCCTGCTCCCCCCAGCACGACGCATCAGCATGAGCCATTCGTGATGGACCAGCCGCTTGATTTGCGACGGTTTCCGTGACGGTTCACCTGTGTTCGTCATAAGGGGGCAACCATTTCGGGGGCCAATCCCATCTTGCTGATCCATGACGGTTTCTCTGACGAACAACAGAAAACTGTCATGTTCAGTGACAGTTTCTGAGAATGTCACTATAAATCCGTCATGGATTAACAGTTTTTTTGTAGTGCATGAACCTCTCAAAGGGCAACATATTGTGTAGAAATACAGGGCCCAGAATGGCAATCTCGTCGACTAGATGAACTATGACGTGCGTCATGATATTGAAGAAGGATGGCGGGAACTCCAGCTCGAAACTGACAAGACATTGCGCCAAATCACTCCTCAAACTTGGTAGGATTTCTGGATCGATCACCTTCTGAGAGATTGCATTGAGGAATGCACATAGCTTCACAATGTCTAATCGAACGTTTTCCGGTAGAAGCCCCCTCAATGCAACCGGAAGCAGTTGCGTCATAATCACGTGGCAGTCACGAGACTTTAGGTTCTGGAACTTTTCTCTGCCATATTTATTATTCCCTTTATATTTGATGAGAAGCCAGACGGGACCTTCATACTGAGGAGGCATTCAAAGAAGATTTCCTTCTCTTCTTTGGTAAGAGCGTAGCTGGCAGGACCTTCAGACTACTTTGGAGGCATGCCGTCTTTTTCATGCACATGTTGCTGATCCTCCCGTGAATTCGGTGTATCTTTTGTCTTCCCATACACGCCCAAGAAGCCTAGCAGGTTCACGCAAAGATTCTTCGTCACGGGCATCACGTCGATTGCATAGTGGACCTCTAGGTCTTTCCAATACGGTAGGTCCCAAAATATAGATTTCTTCTTCCACATGGGTGCACGTCCCTCAGCGTCATTCGGAACAGATAGTCCGCCGGGACCCTTTCCTAAGATTACTTCTAAATCATTGACCATAGCAAGTATGTGATCACCAGTATGGACGGCGGGCTTCTTCCGGTGATCTGCCACACCTTCGAAATGCTTGCCTTTCTTTCGACATTGATGGTTGGTCGGAAGAAATCGACGATGCCCCAGGTACACATTCTTCCTGCATTTGTCCAAATATATACTTTGGGTGTCATCTAAACAGTGCGTGCATGCGTGGTATCCCTTGTTTGTCTGTCCTGAAAGGTTACTGAGAGTAGGCCAATGATTGATGGTTACAAACAGCAACGCATGTAGGTCAAATTCCTGCTGGTCGTGCTCATCCCACACACGTACTCCTTTTCCATTTCACAGCTGTAAAAGTTCTTCAACGAATGGCCTTAGGTACACATCAATGTCGTTGTCGGGTTGCTTAGGGCCTTGGATGAGAACTGGCATCATAATGAACTTCCACTTCATGCACAGCCAAGGAGGAAGGTTACAGATACATAGAGTCACGGGCCAGGTGCTATGATTGTTGCTCTGCTCCACAAAAGGATTAATGCCATCCGCGCTTAAACCAAACCATACCTTCCTTGCGTCACCTGCAAAGTCCCCCCACTTTCTCTCGATTTTTCTCCACTGCGACCCGTTAGCGGGTGCTCTCAACTTCCCGTCTTTCTTACGGTCCTCTTTGCGCCATCGCAACAACTTGGCATGCTCTTTGTTTCTGAACAGACATTTCAACCATGGTATTATAGCAGCATACCACATCACCTTGGCAGGTACCCTCTTCCTGGGGCGCTCGCCGTCAACATCACCAGGGTCATCTCGTCTGATCTTATACCGCAATGCACCGCATACCGGGCATGTGTTTGAATCCTCGTACGCACCACGGTAGAGGATGCAGTCATTAGGGCATGCATGTATCTTCTGCACCTCCAATCCTAGAGGGTATAGAACCTTCTTTGCTCCGTACGTATTGTCGGGCAATTCATTATAGTTTGGAAGCTCCTTCTTCAATATTTTCAGTAGCTTCTCAAATCCGTTGTCAGATACACCATTGTCTGCCTTCCATTGCAGCAATTCTAGTGTGGTACCGAGCTTTGTGTGGCCATCTTCGCAACTGGGGTACAACCCTTTTTTGTGATCCTCTAACATGCGATCAAACTTCAACTTCTCCTTTTCACTTTCGCATTGTCTCTTTGCATCAACAATGACCCGGCGATTCAGCTTCCCCCATTGCAGCATCACCGTATTCAGGGGGCACATATTGTCATCATCCTCTTCTTCTTCGTTGTCTTCCATCATAACCCCTCTTTCTCCGTGCATGGTCCAAACATTATAGTGTGGCATGAAACCCTTCTCAAGCAGGTGGATGTGAATGGTTTTCTCGTCAAAGTAAGACTTCGTATTCTCACATCTAGGGCATGGACAACACATAAAACCATTCTGCTTGTTTGCCTCAGCCACTTCGAGAAAATTATGCACGCCCATAATGTACTCGGAGGTGCGTCTGTTACCGTACATCCATTGCCGGTTCATCTGCGTGCAATATATATAATTAAGTGTGTCAAAAACCATTATAGAACATCATGAATAGATAAGTGACCAAATTAATAGAAGTTCATCATCACATTAAAACCAAAGTACAGTAGTGATCAAATGTTATTACTGAAAAAATAAATACATAAAGTTCATACATAGTTCTCATTGAACAACATATAGCTCTCCAGAGCATCTAATTAAACCATACATTGAAACTATGTAAAACATTTCAATGCAACAACAAATGCGATCATAATCACTACTAAGGTAACAATTGATCCAACAGCATAATGATAGCAAGCCTCAGTATGAATGGCATATTTTCTAATCTTTCTAATCTTCAAGCGCATTGCATCCATCTTGATCTTGTGATCATCGACGACATCCGCAACATGCAACTCCAATCTCATCTTCTCCTCCTCAGTTCTTTTCAAAAAAAAAATTCAAGTAATTATTTTCTTTTTCAACTAAATTTAACCTCTCGACAATATGGTCGGTTGGAATTTCCGGTTCACATACCTCCTAGATAAAAACATCTATGTCACGTTGGTCGGCATAATTTTCATAAACACTAAATGAAACAAATAGTTATAAAAGATAATATATACCACATCCGAATCATAGACAGGACGAGGGCCGACGGAGGCGGATACCATATCCATCGCACTATATAATAAAAAACAATAATAAAAGTAAGAAAATTATACAAGTATCTATATAAATCATACAATTAAGAATTTTTTTATTTTAGAAAGAAGATAAGAACAAGAGGCTCACCACGGTGGTGCCGGCGACGAGATCGTCGCGGGCGATCGACGGCGGTGAGGACGGGGACGGGATAGGACGGACCACAAAACCTAGACAAATCTTGAGGAAAATGGAGATTGGACAAGGAGCTTTGAGATGAGAAAGCTTAAGTGTGGCTCGGGCATTTCATCGAACACCTCATGTGCATAGGAGGTGAGCTAGAGCACCACAAAGCTCTACCACGGCCGGCTAAAAAAACAGAGCGATGGCTTTGCTCGCGGGCAGGGGCGGGGGTATATATAGGCCTCTCTTTAGTCACGGTTGGTGGCTAAAACCGGGACTAAAGGACCACATTTGGTCCTGGTTCCAGCCACCAACCGGGACTAAAGGTTGTGGGCCAGGAGCGAGGCCCATTGGTCCCGGTTTGTGTCTGGAACCGGGACCAAAGGGGTCAGACAAAGCGGGACGAATGGCCCCCGAGGCACGGCCGGCGCCCTGGCATCACGAACCGGGACTGGTGCCCCCTTTGGTCCCGGTTCATGAGTGAACCGGGATTAATGTCCTTACCCAGGCCTCAACCAAAGCCCTATTTTCTACTAGTGTATGTAACACTGTATAGATATGTGTATCTTTTCTGTTCTGGTCTCTCTGGGATCATGCAATTTAAAATGTATGCTTAGTTATGATTTAAAGTGGATGGATTAATTTTCTCCTGTCTCAAATATTTGTGATGTTCTCATACATTTTAGTGACCAACATGTTCGGATTTATTGCATGATTCCAGATGTAGCAGAAGCTACTAATGAAATCAAATATACATCAAGTATCGTATAGTAATTTTGTATTTTTTTGCTACTAATCAAATCAAATATACATCAAGTTTTGTACAGTAATTATGTAATTTTTTTGGACCGGTACTGAACTGAGAATTTGTCTTATTTCTGAGGGGCAAAATGATTGATATATCAGAACTTTGAGGTGGTTACTGCAGAAGTTATCATCCATATGTAACTAGTAGTAGGGGTTTTTGAAGAAATGTACACTAACAACTCTCCACCTCAATCTGTACCAGTCATCTTCTATCCGATGGCCATGGTTCGTTTTTATATTCTTTCACTGTAAGCCCATTTTTATTGTAGTCGCTTCCTCCTCTTCTTTTTATATATTTTTGTGAAGTGCACCTAAAATATAAAGCAGTTGCCATAGAAATATTTAATTTAGATGTAGTTTCACTAGTAGAAAACAGGGCTTTGGTCCTGGCCTGAAAAGGGCATTAATCCCGGTTCTCCTACGAACCAGGACCAATGGGTGCATCAGTCCCGGTTCGTGAGGCCAGGGCGCCGGACGGGCCTTTGGGGCCATTGGTCCCGGTTCGTCTGACACCTTTGGTCCCGGTTCCAGACACAAACCGGCACCAAAGGGCCTCAGTCCTGGCACTGCCCTTTAGTCCTGGTTTGTGGCTAGAACCAGGACTAAAGAGCAGGCTTCTGTCCCAGTTCTAGCCACCAATCAGGACTAAATAGATGCCTATATATACCCTCGCCCCTCCCACCCTCTCCTCTCTTTTGTGGCCGTGTGGGAGGTGTGCATGCGCTGCTCTGTTCACTTCTATGCATGCACATGAGGTGTTCGATGAAATGCCCAAGCCACACTTCAGCTTTCTTCTCTCCAAGCTCCATTTTCCTCAAGATTTGTCTAGGTTTGGCGGTCAGTCCCGTCCAGTCCACATCATCACCGCTGTCGATCACCCGCGCCGATCTCGTCACTGGCACCACCGTGGTGAGCCTCTTGTTCTTATCTTCTTTCAAAAAAATTTATTACTTGTATGATTTAGATAGATACTTGTATAATTTTCTTACTTTTATTATTGTTTGTTATTATATAGTGCCATGGTTTTGGTACGCGCCCCCGTCGGCCCTCGTCCTGTCTATGATTCGGATGTGGTATATTATCTTTTATAACTATTTGTTTTCATTTAGTGTTGATGACAGTTATGCCGACCAATGTGACATAGATGTTTTTATCTAGGAGGTATGTGAACCGGAAAGTCCAACCGACCCTATTGTCGAGAGGTTAAATTTAGTTGAAAAAGAAAACAATTACTTGAAGAAAAAATTGAAATGAATTGAGGAGGAGAAGATGGAATTGGAGTTGCGTGTTGCGGATGTCGTCGATGATCACAAGATCAAGATGGATGCATTGCGCTTGAAGATTAGAAAATATGCCATTCGTACTGAGGATTGGTATCATTATGCCGTTGGATCAATTGTTATCTTAGTCGCGATTATGATCGCCTTTGTTGTTGCATTGAAATGTTTTACATAGTTTCAATGTATGTTTTAATTAGATGCTCTAGAGAGCTATATTCTGTTCAATGAGAACTATGTATGAACTTTATGTATTTATTTTTTTAGTAATAACATTTGATCACTACTGTACTTTGGTTTTAATGTGATGATGAACTTGTATTAATTAGGTCAGTTCTCTATTCATGATGTTCTGTAATGGTTTTTGATACACTTAATTATATAATGCACGCAGATGAATTGGCAATGGATGTACGGTGACAGACGCAGCTCCAAGTACATTGAGGGCCTGCATAATTTTCTTGAAGTGGCTGAGGCAAACAAACAGAATGGTTTTATGTATTGTCCATGCCCTATCTGTGGGAATACGAAGGATTACTCTTACTCGAAAACCCTTCACGTCCACCTGCTTGAGAAGGGTTTCATGCCACACTATAATGTTTGGACCAAGCATGGAGAAAGAGGGGTTATGATGAAAGACAACAAAGAAGAAGATGATGATGACAACTAACCGCCCCCTGAATAAGGTAATACTGCAACGGGGGAAGCTGAAGATCAAGAGGATCCAGACGATGTGCCCGATGATGATTTTTGCCGGGTCATTGTTGATGCAAAGAGACAATGCCAAAGTGAAAGGGAGAAGTTGAAGTTCGATCGCATGTTAGAGGATCACAAAAAAGGGTTTTACCCAAATTGCGAAGATGAGAACACAAAGCTCGGTACCACACTGGAATTGCTGCAATGGAAGGCAGACAATGGTGTATCTGACAACGGATTTGGGAAGCTAATGAAAATAATGAAGTATAAGCTTCCAAAGGATAACGAATTGCCCGACAGTAAGTACGAAGCAAAGAAGGTTCTATGCCCTCTAGGAGTGGAGGTGCATAAGATGCATCCATGCCCTAATGACTGCATCCTCTACCGCGGTGAGTACGAGGATTTGAACGCATGCCCGGTATGCGGTGCATTGCGGTATAAGATCAGACGAGATGACCCTGGTGATGTTGAGGGCGAGCGCCCCAGGAAGTGGATTCCTGCCAAGGTGATGTGGTATGCTCCTATAATACTGGTTAAAACGTCTGTTCAGAAACAAAGAGAATACCAAGTTGATGCGATGGCACAAAGAGGACCATAAGAAAGACGGGAAGTTGAGAGCACCCACTGACGGGTCGCAGTGGAGAAAAATCGAGAGAAGGTGGGGGGACTTTGCAGGTGACGCAAGGAACGTATGGTTTGGTTTAAGCGCAGATGGCATTAATCCTTTGGGGAGCAGAGCAGCAATCATAGCACCTGGCGCATGACTCTATGTATATATAACCTTCCTCCTTGGTTGTGCATGAAGCGGAAGTTCATTATGATGCCAGTGCTGATCCAAGGCCCTAAGCAACCCAGCAACGACATTGATGTGTACCTAAGGCCATTAGTTGAAGAACTTTTACAGCTGTGGAATGGAAAAGGTGTACGTGTGTGGGATGAGCACAACCAGGAGGAATTTGACCTACATGCGTTGCTGTTTGTAACCATCAATCATTGGCCTGCTCTCAGTAACCTTTCAGGAAAGACAAACAAGGGATACCACGCATGCACGAAAGTATATATTTGGACAAATGCAGGAAGAATGTGTACCTAGCACATCATCTATTTCTTCCGACCAACCATCAATGTCGAAAGAAAGGCAAGCATTTCAAAGGTGAGGCAGATCACCGGATGTCGGGGTACTAAGTATTGGGCCATTAGTACCCCGTACTTGTGCACGGGCAGTTGTAGCCATACTCGCGGCAAGGCTTGTCGGGGAACAGTTCGAGGTTGACTCAGGCTACCAAAGAAATTCTCAAGTTAAAGATCTGAGGATCAGCAGATAAGGAGAGCTAGAACCCGAAAGCCAGCTTTCCCGGCAAGATCTTGCTGGGGTGACCTGCGAAGCCCGGCAAGATTCGGCGCCCAGCAAGGTTCGGCGGCCGGCAAGATTCGGCGGCCGGCAAGATGTTGTTGTTGTGTCACCGCTCTGGCACAGCAACAAGCCCGACATTCTGGGTCCTCCTTTGGATGCGTGGCAACGCACCAGTGGAGGAGAGCTTAAGCGGTGCTGATGGGATGGCCCCTTTTTCCATCCCAAAGAAAGTGAGGACACCTAAACGGACACCTCACGATGCATTAAATGCGTTCGTCCTAATCCGTCAGTGGTTAGGTATGATAACCCTGTAGCTACTTTACACCTCAATGTATATACATTTTGCCACTGTGGTGACCCCTTTGGGCATATAAAAGGAGGCCCAAGGCAACTGCTACAGGGGAGGATTTTCTGGCCCATTCTGCATGCGTAGCTGCTCTTTGAACATACTGTTCATTGCAAGCGCTCCTGGAGCCTGGGCTCAAGAACACTGATAATAAAACAAGGCAGGAGTAGGGTTTTATGCGGATTAGCGGCCCAAACCTGGGTAAAATCGCCCGCGCATGGATCGTTGGTTATGCTCTTTGCGCATACCTCTCTCCCTGCCGAATCGTAAAGGGGTCCTTTGGGGTCCCATAGGTGTCGCACGCCGACATCTTTGGCGCGCCAGGTAGGGGGAGGTAGGTTGTGTGAACCTGATCCAGTGATCGGCGCCTTAGTTTCTTCATCATCTTCACCATCATGCCACCCAAGAAGTAGAGCGCCGCAATGGCGCAACCATCCACGTCTGTTTTGCCTGTGCCCTCGCGTACGGGCGATGGCGTGGGTGTAGAAGGAAGAGGATTAGACCCTCCACGGCGTTCCGGTGATCCAAGCCAGGCGAGCGGCGTCGTTCGCAGCGGCAGCGGCAACCCACACGCTGCTGGATCCAGAGATGGAGCTGTGTTGCCTACGGGTGGCACAACGAATTCCAGAGATCGAAGGACGCCTTCTAGGGCTCCCGCGCCGGCGCAAGCGTCACGGCCTACCCAAGTCGTGCACGATGAGCAACGTCATGGCACTGGTGGTTTAGGGCATCCCCATGAAAAGATTTCTGCACATCGATCCCAAGGTGCGCGGGCCCAGCATGCTCACCGAGCTGCCGGTGGAGGTGGCGCGCGGTCGCGTGACCGTGACGGTGCTCATTCTAACATGGCTAGGAGTCAGAGCACCACACGTACCTCGCACCTGTCGCCGCCGCCTACGCCAGCGGAAGCCTTGGCACGTGCGCAGCTGCTCCTCGATTTCCCTCCTGCTTCGAAGAAGATGGAGGAGTGGCGAGCTAGTATCCAGAGCCTCATTGGCTTCGCCAACAAAGATGGGCCACAAGAGGCAGGGCCCTCACAGCGACGGCCCATCAATCCGGCGCGAGCCGATGTGGAGAAAACCGGAGGTGGTGCAACCACGGTGCACTCCCCTCCGCGACACCAGCGGCGGTCGACAACCCAGCGGGTCGATCGCCATGATGATGATTCCACGGTGTCGTCTGATCCACGGATGGGCCGCGACCAGCGTCAAGTTCTCTAGGAACAAGGCAAAGAGGATGCTCGAACCACCATCGAGCGGCGACGGGAAGCGCGCTATCAGTCTGATAAGCGCGCAGGGCCGGCTGTCGATGAGCCTGCGCTAGGGGACACAGGTGACTTGGCTTACGAGGTAGGGACTCCAGCGTTTACTCGTGAGCTGCGGCAAGTCCAGTGGCCCATTTCCCGAACCTTCAAGCCAGAGGTCCCGGAGAAATATGATGGCAAGTCTCATCCCTCGGAGTTCCTGAGCATCTACACCATTGCGGTGCAGGCTGCCGGGGGCCGAGATGACAAGATACTTGCAAACTACTTCCCGTTGGTGCTCAAACCCAACGTCAGGTCGTGGTTGATGCATCTGCCGGAGAATTCTATTTCTTCTTGGGCAGATCTGTGCCATCAATTTGTTGGCGCCTTTGTCGGAGGCCACCAAGCTCCTGGCCAAGAGAGTGATTTGCATATCATCCCTCAGAAGGAGGCCGAACCCCTGCGCAAGTTTATGCAGAGATTTAGCCAGGTGCAGTACAATATTCCTGACGTTCACCCTGCCGCTGTTATTAGCACGTTTCACCAGAACGTGCATAACCGCAGAATGCGGGAAGAGCTGGCAATGAACAAAGTCAGGAGTATTGCCGAGCTCTACGCTTTGGCCGACAAGTGCGCCCGAGCTGAAGAGGGGAGGAATCTCCCTGGCGAGGCTGTTGGCGTGGGGAGCGAATCAGAAGACGAAGATGCTGCAACCCCGTCAAGAAAAGGCCGGCGGCGGAACAAGAAGCGCAAAGGCAAGGCCGTACTTGCTGTCGAGGAATCCGGCAACCCCGGCACTGCCAAGAAGGCCAAGGTTGACGACCCCGGCAAGGGAGTTGCCAGGTGCTCTTCCTGCCAAGCGTTGGCAGCGGCCGAGAAGTCGGAAAGCTCCGTCAAGCAGTATTGCAAGATCCATCGCACCAAGGGCCACGATCTCCAAAACTGCCGGCAAGTTGAACAGCTTGCCGAGAAACAGAGGGCTGAGTATGAAAGGTGAGATAAGGAGAAGGCCCATGATGGTGCTGACGGATCCGGCAAGAAGCGCGGTGGCCGAGGGGGTCGCCGCGGCAAGGCCAAGCAACAGAGGGAGAGGCCCGCTCGAGGCCGAGACAAAGAAGTAGATGATGACGAAGAAGACGATGAGTCCAGTGAGCAAGAATTCCAGAAAGCTACAGAGGCCATGTGTATCGATGGGGGCGCCTCGCTGCATTCTTCCCACCGTCGGCTCAAACAGTGGTGCAAGAAGTCAATGCAACAGAGTCATCACTGGATGCTTGTAAGCCCCTGAAGTGGTCCAACACGCCTATCATTTTTTACGCCGAGGATCACCCTGATCGCACAACCGCGGTCGGGTGCTTGCCATTGTTGGTCTCACCAACAATCCGCAACCTCAAGGTGACGAAAATGCTAGTTGACGGTGGGGCCGGGCTGAACCTAATCTCACCAGATGTGCTCAAGAGGCTCCAAATTCCTGATGAAGATCTCGAAGAAATGGCCATGTTTCAAGGGGTCAATCCAAGAAGAACCCAGCCAAAGGGCAAGATTACGCTACCGGTGACATTTGGTAGCGAGCTCAACTACAGGACCGAGAAGGTAGTGATTGATGTCGCCAAGATCCCTATGTCATACAATGGGATCCTTGGTCGGCCAGCGCTGGCTAAGTTCATGGCGGCATCACACTACGCGTATAATGTTTTGAAGATGCCCGGGCCGTTGAGTGTCATTACTATCCATTCCGATAAGAAGGATGCGCTCATCTGTGCCGACCAACTCTACCGGGAAGCAGTTGCAGCACCTGCCGTCAAGGCATCTGCTCCTGCCGCTGGAACTCCCGGTGGAAAGAAGAAGACCGACGAGAATCTTGGTGTGAACTCCGGTAAGCGCAGCTCCTCGGAGTGCTGCGCTCCCGTTGAGGATGCACCAGAGAGTTCCACCGGCAAGAACAAGAGATCCAAGGCCGCTCCACCAGGGACCAAGAAGGTGCCCGCCAGGGAGGACGGAACGGGAGGAACTTTCACCATAAGTTCCACCCTAGATGACAAATAGGAAAGCGCGCTCATTGCCTTCCTGCGGGCGAATGTCGACGTGTTTGCATGGCAACCGTCTGACATCCCCGGTTTTCCCAGGGAGTTAATTGAGCACCACCTTGCTGTCTGTCCTCATGCGCGGCCCGTCAAGCAGAGGGTCAGGAAGCAAGCCTTGGAACGGCAAGAATTCATTGCCGAAGAAATCAGGAAGCTGGAGGCGGCAGGATTGGTTAGAGGAGTGCTTCACCCAACCTGGTTGGCCAATCCGGTTGTAGTGCGCAAGGCGAATGGGAAATGGAGGCTGTGTATCGATTATACAGATATCAATAAAGCCTGTCCAAAAGATCCCTTTCCCTTGCCACGCATCGACCAGATTGTGGACTCCATAGCTGGTTTTGATCTACTGTCCTTCCTTGATGCCTACTCAGGGTATCATCAGATCTTCATGGCAAAAGAAGATGAAGCAAAGACCACATTTATCACCCCATGTGGTACGTATTGTTTTATACGAATGCCTTTCGGGTTGAAAAGTGCTGGTTCTACATTTGCGAGAGCGGTCCAAATTGGTTTTGAGCCTCAGCTCCATAGACATATAGAGGCATATATGGATGATATAGTGGTCAAAACCAAGGACAAAGCGACGCTCATACAAGATCTAGAAGAAACATTTGCAAATCTGCGCAAGATCAACTTAAAGCTCAATCCTGAGAAGTGCGTGTTTGGTATTCCTTCTGGCAAGCTTCTCGGATTCTTTGTATCTCAACGAGGAAATGAAGCGAACCCCGACAAGATTAAAGCTATTGAGAAGATTGAAGCACCAAGACGCGTCAAGGATGTCCGTCGTCTTGCCGGCTGTGTTGCTGCTCTAAGCAGGTTTTATTTCCAAATCTGCTGAGCGCGCCCTGCCCTTTTTCAAAATTTTGAAGAAGGCAGGTCCGATGAAATGGACTTCGAAGGCTGAGGCTGCACTGCAAGATTTGAAGAAATACCTTTCTTCTCCGCCGACGCTAGTCGCGCCTAAACCACGAGAGCCGTTGCTGCTATATTTGGCAGCAACAAATCAAGTGGTTAGTGCTGCATTAGTGGCGCAGAGAGAAGCTGATGAGGAAGCAACACCAGCGGCAGGACCGTCAGGTGACGCGGCAGGATCTTCCTCGGCAAGGGTTGATCCCGGCAAGACAAGATCTGTGCAGTCAGAAGAATCATTGCAGAAGAAAAAGGTGGTGCAGCGCCCAGTTTATTTTGTTAGCTCTCTTTTGCAAGGAGCTAGGTCAAGATATTCTGGCGTGCAGAAGTTGCTTTTCGGCCTCCTTATGGCGTCAAGGAAGCTGCGCCATTATTTTCAAGCACATGAAATCACCGTCGTCACTCGCTTTCCGTTGCAACAGATTTTGCGAAATCCAGAAGCAACCGGCAGGATTGTGGAGTGGGCGTTGGAGTTGTCGAGCTTTGGTCTCAAGTTTGAAAGCACTTCGACAATTCAGAGCAGGGCCTTGGCAGAGTTCGTTGCGGAATGGACCCCAACGCCAGACGAAGAGGTTCAAGAAACAATTCTCCCCGGCAAGGAAATTGACCAGCAATAGGTTATGTACTTTGACGGGGCTTTTTTGCTGCAAGGCGCCGGTGCTGGCGTGCTGCTTGTCGCACCCACCGAAGAGCACCTCAAGTACATAATCCAAATGCATTTTCCCCGGGAGAGTTCGACGAACAACACTGCGGAGTTCGAGGGCTTGCTTGCCGGTCTCAGGATCGCGGCAGACCTTGGTATCAAGAAGTTCGTCATCAGAGGCAATTCGCAGCTTGTCGTCAGGCAAGTTAATAAGAGTTATCAGAGTCCATTGATGCAAGCCTACGTGGATGAAGTGAGAAAAATGGAAGAGTACTTTGACGGTCTGCAAATGAAGCACATCCCTCGTGCCGAGAACAGTATTGCCGACGACCTGTCAAAGCACGCCGCCCTCAAGTTGCCTGTGGAGCCAGGAACTTTTGTGCTCCGTTTGACTCAACCATCCGTAGCGCCATCAATGCGGCAAGAAAAGAGAAGAAAGTTGAACACTGGATAGTACTTTCCGGCAGAGCTCCCCGGAGCCGCCGGCAAGGAACCTGCCGTGATCAACGACAAACCTGCCGGGGAACGACAGGCTCCGGCGGAACCTCACGCTTTCGCTGTCGAGACAAATGTTCCCCCGGCAGAGGAGATGCCTTTAGTCCTAGCTGTCGAGCCTCAGGCTCCAGCATGGGCGCAGCACATTGTCCATTTCCTTCAGACAGGAGAACTCCCAGAGGAACAGGAAGAAGCGGAAAAAGTAGCCCGTCGGTCTATTATGTACAAGTTCGTCAATGATGTCCTGTATAGAAAGAGACCGAACGGTGTGAAATTGAAGTGCATTCCTCGGGAGGATGGACTAGAGCTGTTGGCAGAAATACATGGAGGCATATGTGGCTCTCACATAGGATCAAGAGCACTTGTCGGGAAAGCATTCCAGCAAGGTTTCAATTGGCCCACCGCTCTCCAGGATGCAACTGCACTAGTAACCAAGTGTGAAGCGTGCAAGTTTCATTTGAAGAAATCGCACCAGCCAGCTCAAGCTCTTCAGACGATCCCTCTCTCCTGGCCATTTTCGGTCTGGGGGCTCGACATACTGGGCCCTTTCCCCCGTGCTACCGGGGGCTTTGAGTACTTGTACATTGCTATCGACAAGTTCACAAAGTGGCCGGAGGTGGAAGCAGTGAGGAAGGTGACAGCACAATCAGCCGTCAAGTTCTCTAAAGGGATAGTTTGCCATTTCGGTGTGCCCAACAGGATCATCACCAACAACGGCACGGAATTCACAAGTCGCACCTTCATGCAGTACGTCCAAGACCTTGGCGGCAAAATTTGTTTTGCCTCTGTTGCTCACCTGAGAAGCAACGGCCAAGCGGAGAGGGCTAATGCTGAAGTGCTGCACGGTCTCAGGACCAGAACTTTTGATAGGCTGAAAAAGTGCGGAAGACAATGGATTGATGAATTGCCGGCGGTTCTTTGGTCAATCAGATCGACACCAAATCGAGCCACCGGCCAGACACCCTTTGCTCTGGTCTACGAAGCGGAAGCAGTTCTCCCCACGGAACTCACGTACGGATCACCTCGAGTGCTCGCTTATGATGAGCTTGAGCAAGAGCAACTGCGGCAAGATGACGCTGTGCTCCTTGAGGAGAATCATCTTCAGGCTGCTGTGCGAGCCGCACGCTACCAGCAAGCTTTGCGCCGCTACCATAGCCGTAAAGTTCATGCCCGAAGCCTTGAGGAAGGCGACCTTGTTCTTCGGCGGATTCAGTCCGCCAAGAATTCAAACAAGTTGACACCAAAGTGGGAAGGCCCTTATCGAGTAGTACGAGTCACCAGGACCGGCGCTGTCCGCTTGGAGACCGAAGATGGTGTTCCAGTGAGCAATTCCTGGAATATCAAACATCTTCGCAAGTTCTACCCATAAGGTGCGGTTGCCGGGGGCCCCCGGCAGCCCCCTTTTTTGTACATGTCTTGCCAGTAAAGCATGTAATCCTTTGTACAAAGCCAAGCGCAGACCCTGAGCCCAGATGACTAAGTTTAAGTGTTGTGCAGTTCCTTATTGATTTTCATGTTTATATATATATATATATATATATATAATATATATATATATATATATATATATGCATGTTTGTCTTAGAACTTGTATGACACTCGCTCCCGATAAGTTCTAACGAACCGCCAAGGTTTCATATCTTTATTTTCTCTTCTTTCTTTTTCTCAAAAGACAGAAGGGTTCCTCACGTGCACGTTTGCCGGGGAGGGGGGGGAAGGAGGATATGGGTACCAGTTGGCGACGTTCAGAATTGACGCTACGCTTACCGGAGGAAGGACAGCGACAGAAAGCTAAGTTCTAAAACTTAGGGCAAGTTTTCTTTATTGCAAAGTTATTTTCCTTGGACGATTTTGACTTTTATATGGAAACCTGCACGCGAAGGAACCCTTGTTGTAATTGGTTGCGCCCTTATTTTGTTTCGAGTCCGCTCAACGATTTAAGTGGCTGCACTGAGAACGCCAAGGAGTCTTGCCGGCCGCTGCACCTCCAGCAGGCTGCTGAAGTCCCGCACCCAGCGCTCGTGGCAGGTTGCGCGCCCGCAAGTTTTTCAGTAAGCGTAGGGTGAACTCCATACATAAAGGAATGAGACAAGGGAGATAGCATGCATGTACCCAAACATAAGCAAGTTATATTACATTAATAAGTTGCCGCAGTTCTAACTTAAGACTTAATTGTCTTTGGCATGGAATGCCGACGGCAAGAAGAGGTGGAGCAGATAATCTCTGCGCTGGCCTTCGACCCTTTTGATTGAATCCACCTTCTCAAGGATAGGCGCGACAAGTTCCTCGAGTGCCTCGAGATTTGTGTCCTTTGGCAGGCGGCCGAGCACGTTTGTGAGGTCGATGCCAGGATTATTGTGCACCGCCTTGATGAGTACCTTGCGGAGACGGCCCGACAAAGCTGGCGGGACTCGTTGGCCAATTGGGTCACCCAGTTAGACTGAAGCAGCTTCAGAGCATCAATGATGCTTTCGAAGAACATAGTCAACCTGGCGCTCGAGGATATTCTTTCTTCGGAGGAATACCGGAAGTTTGACAGGCCCATGGATGATAATTGTGCCGTTAGTTTCTCCGCAGCATCGATGAGGCGTCCAGTCCAGGTTTTCACCCCCTTTTCATAATCAACTTGGGCGGCGGCAGCGCTCTTGAGCAGGTTCCTCTCTTCCTGGAGATCTTTACACAGGGCCTTCTCGTGGGCCCTTCCGTCCTTGAGAGACTTCTCCAACGTGGTCAGCTTCAGCCTCAGATAGGCAATAGCATCATTTGCTGAGGAGAGTTGCTTGGTCCTATTAGACATGGCAACTTGCATCTCCGCCAGGGTGTGGAGGGTTTTTTCCCTGTCACCTTTGAGCGTCGAGAGCTCCTTGCCGTGTTCTTCAAGATCCACTTCCAGTTTCTTGACTTTGTCGCTCAGCTCATTCTTGGCGGCCTCTGCAGCCTCGGCAGCATCGACGGCCTCCTTGAGCTTGCCGGCGTGATCTACAGTTAGAGCTTCGAGCGCCTCCTTGTGCTTCTGCTCCAGCTCCTGGGTCCGCCGCGCGGCAAGCTTCTTGATATCTTCATCTTTGCTGTGAAGCTTGGCGGCGAGCGCCTGCTCACGTGCGACAAGGTCTTCCTCCTGAGCATCAAGCGCAATGCGACGCCCCGTCAGGAGAGCATCTTCAGCAGCAATTCTTTGCGTAGCTTCCTCTTGCGCCTTCTCCATGTCAGATTGTTTCAAGAGGATCTCTGTCCAGTTTTGGCTCACTTGTTCCCGGCTGGCAGTCAAGTCTTGGAGGGCCTCGGCGTACTAGACTTGTATTTGTTTGACGCGCCTCTGAAAATCTGCTTCAGCCGCCTTGACAACTGCCATTCTGGAATCTGCTTTCTCTTTTCGAGCACAGTGAAGTGCTTGGAGCTTGCGGAAATTTTCGCCCATGGCCTGAAGGAGCTGATCCTCTTCTGATTTGCCACTACTGGCACTTGGATCATCAACAATCTCGAGCCCAGCAGCGGCGATGATTTCTTCATCAAAGACTTCCCCTTCGGCCGGTGCCCCAATGCTTGTCGTCCCTGGCAAGTTGACAAACAGGTTCTTGCCAACTTTGAGATATTTGCTGGATGAGGGGACTTCGGATGTTGACGGTTGATCCTCAGCAACCGCCTCACCAGCAGCAGGGGGCTCCGTGACCGGCGTAGTGCCTGGCGCTCCTGCGGCAGGAATGCCGTCAGTACGGTCACCAGCCTCCTTGCCGCCCTCTTCAGTAGACTCCTTGGCGGGTTCCTCCTGTGCAGTCTTGGCGGCCTCATCGGCAAAAGCACCGCCGGCTTCTACAGTGGCATCCATGGCGGCCTCGCTGGCGGCGATTTTGTCGGCTTCGGCGGCAACATCCCTGGCGGTCTCCTCGATGACAGCATCGATGTCCATGTGTTCCGTCTCAGGGAATTCTAAAGGACAAGGGAGAGAAACAGAATGAGATCAAGATTGAAGTTCAAGAAGACAAAAGAAAGAGAGATAAAGGAAAGAATAGCAAGCGCACTGAGGCAATTGGTTACCTACATCGGGCTGTCGAGAGGTGGCCTCGCCCCTCCCGGCGACCTCGGTTGCCGGGGGTAGGGTGCCAGTATCCGTGGTTGTCGGCTCCACCCCAACCAAGACAAGCTCGTCGGTGTGATCTCTTGCCGGGGATGCGCTTGTGGGCGATGTGGTTGACAGAGGTGGCACAACGAGGGTATATCCTGATAACTCCCTTTGTTGCCGTCCTTCTCCTGCAAGCTCAAAGATATCAGCGGCAAGGATAGGAACCTCAGCATTCCTCAACGGAAAAAGAGTAATGAACTTATGCTGGGGGCTGCGCTGGGGGCTGCGTCGAGGACTAAGATCCTGGCTGATGGTAGTAGTTTCCCGCGCGCTCATGAAGCCTGCCGGGGGCTTGTGGCCCGTAGAAGTCTTTGCCCTCTTCGCCATCCTCTCCGTCAAGGTTTCTGCATCACTGCAGAGACAATACAAGCAAGTCAATAAGATTGATCTAGGATTTGGAAGATAAAGGTTGTGGCAAGATACTCACTCTTCCTCTTCTCGCTCCGGACTGAAGCCGGAGATGTCGAAATCAACCTCCGTTGCAGTGTCTGTGTGGGGAGGCGGAGGAGGGGTCCTACGTCGCATGGCTGTAGCAGGCGCCGGGGGTTGGCGTGTTTCCGTCACCTCAGCCTCCGGTGCGGTAGCGCGAGACACCCCTGCCGCCTCAGCAGTTGCCGCTGGTGTGGGTATCGCACGCCGCGGAGGTTGCTGTCGAACTCCTTGCCGCGGCGTAGTCTTGCCAGCCGCTTTCTTGCCGGGAGCCTCGCTGCTCGAGGAAGGTTGGCTTGCCGGGATGCCAGATGCAGCCTTTCGAGGAATACACTTTGTCTTCTTCGGGGCTGGGAGCTCTTCTTGCGGTTCTTCTTCAGTCGAGTCTTCGTCGGACGAGCTCTCAGCGGCTGTGCTGCTCTGTTCCCCGGCAGCCTTGTCCTTCCCTGCAGGATTTTTCTCCACCACTACCTCTGCGTCACTGGTTTCGCATTCTGTGAAGCCGGCGCTGCCAGCCTCCGCGGCAAGATTCGCCTCCTCCATCCTAGTGGCGATGTATGCCACCTCTTCGTCGGTGGTGGCTCGGATGAGGTCTGCTTCTTCCCGGACAGCCCTCTCCGTCAAGTTATCAAAGAACTTTTGTGCCTCTTCCTCGGATGGCTCAACCCATGTCGCGTCGAGACTGTGGGCATTGAACAGTGGCATGGTAGCGATAATTGACCCCAGGGCAGAGTTGTTGCACATAGGGACAATTCTTGCCGGCAACCGATGCTTGTTGTTCAATCCGGGGCGCAGTCTCATGACGTCTGCTGCGTTTCTGTATTCCCAAGCTGGTCTCCCTTTATTCTGCAAGGGGGCAATGTGGCGGCGGAGGAAATCGAAGCCAATCATCTCCATTGTTAGCACGGCAGCTTTCAGGCGAAGGATCCTGGTGGTGGCGATTGTGAGTTTTTCATCTTTAGCAGCGAGATCGCTCCAGCCACTGCCGCGGACCGCTTTCTGCTGTCGAGGAAGACAGAACGGATGGGGATCTGCTTCCTTGATCCAGCAACACTCAGCCCGCCATTCGTCCCACTTCTCGCGGTAAACCCCTTCTGGGTATATTTCCTTATTCCAAGCCCTTGGAATCCAGGCGATAGAACCAGAGAGGGCCTCCCCTTTTTGGATACGAGGGAAAAAGTAGTGGCGGAAAAGGGCAGTATTGAGAACTACTCCGGCAAAATTTTCACAAAGATGAGCAAAGATGGACATGCACAGTACTGCATTCGGCGTGAAATCAAGAAGATGGAAGCCGTATGTGTACATAATGTCGTTGAAGAAGTCAGAGAATGGGGGACAGAGCCCGCAATAGAAATATGCGACGAAAAAGGGATATCTGTCTGACCCAATCTTGGAGCAAGAACCTGGAATCACACGAGTGGTGGGGTGAGCCTGCATCTCCCTCGCCCACATACACTGGTACCTCCTCTTCAGAGCTTTCGCATCAAGCGACGGGGCGAAGACGACGTACTTCTTCCGCATCTTCACCAGCTCGCTCTCCGGGACATCGGCTTTCGTCACCTTTCCCTTGCCTTTGCTGGCCTTGGGCGGCATGACGGATGCAGGGGCGGGAGCCGGGGATGGAGCGGGCGTGGAGGCGACGAGCGGATGAGGGAAAGCTTTGCCCTGAGCTCGAGAGAAGGAAAGCAATGGCGGCGGCCAGATTGAGAAGAAGAGGGGGGTAAATAGGCTGTGCCTCTGCGGTTTCTCCTTTTTATGGGGAAGGTGCGAGGCCGCCTCTTTTACTCCCCAATGTGAATACGCCTCTACAGGCGTGTTGCAGTTGCAGCTTTTCGACGCACGCTTCCCACGTCGCGCATTCAGCGCTCGTAGTGGGGGGCACAGTAAGCGGGATATTTACAAGCAGTTAATTCCCTACATCGTGTGCCCGTGCACTGTTTGGGCCTAGCCCAACAACGCCTCGCACTCGTGTGTGGCCTAGGCCCGGGGGCTCCTGTCGGAGTACTAAGTATTGGGCCATTAGTACCCGTACTTGTGCACGGGCACTTGTAGCCATACTTGTGGCAAGGCTTGTCGGGGAACAGTTCGGGGTTGACTCAGGCTACCAAAGAAATTCTCAAGTCAAAGATCTAAGGATCAGCAGATAAGGAGAGCTAGAACCCGAAAGCCAGCTTCCCCAGCAAGATCTTGCCGGGGTGACCTGCGAAGCCCGGCAAGATTCGGCGCCCAGCAAGGTTCGGCGCCCGGCAAGATGCTGTTGTTGTGTCACCGCTCTGGCACAGCAACAAGCCCGACATTCTGGGTCCTCCTTTCGATACGTGGAAACGCGCCAGTGGAGGAGAGCTTAAGCGGTGCTGATGGGATGGCCCCTCTTTCCATCCCCAAGAAAGTGAGGACACCTAAACGGACACCTCACGGTGCATTAAATGTGTTCATCCTAATCCGTCAGTGGTTAGGTATGATAACCCTGTAGCTACTTTACACCTCAATGTATATACATTTTGCCACTGTGGTGACCCCTTTGGGCATATAAAAGGAGCCCCAAGGCAACTGCTACAGGGGGAGGATTTTCTAGCCCATTCTGCATGCGTAGCTGCTCTTTGAACATACTGTTCATTGCAAGCGCTCCTGGAGCCTGGGCTTAAGAACACTGATAATAAAACAAGGCAGGAGTAGGGTTTTACGTGGATTAGCGGCCCGAACCTGGGTAAAATCGCCCGCACGTCGATCATTGGTTCTGCTCTTTGCGCATACCTCTCTCCCTGCCGAATCGTAAAGGGGTCCTTTGGGGTCCCATAGGTGTCGCACGCCGACACTGGAAGAAGCCCACCCTGCATACTGGTGATCACATACTTGATATGGTCAATGATTTACAAGTAATCTTTGGAAAGGGTCCTAGCGGACTATCTGTTCCGAATGACGCTGAGGGACGCGCACCCATGTGGAAGAAGAAAGCTATATTTTGGGACCTGCCCTATTGGAAAGACCTAGAGGTCCGCTCTGTAATCGACGTGATGCACGTGACAAAGAATCTTTGCATGAACCTGCTGGGCTTCATGGGCATGTATGGGAAGATAAAAGATACACCAGAGGCACGGGAGGACCAGCAACATGTGCACGAAAAAGATGACATGCATCCAAAGTAGTATCAAGGTCCTGCCAGCTACGCTCTTACCAAAGAAGAGAAGGAAATCTTCTTTGAATGCCTGCTCAGTATGAAGGTCCCGTCTAGCTTCTCGTCCAATATTAAGGGAATAATAAATATCCCAGAGAAAAATTTGCAGAACCTAAAGTCTCATGACTGCCACGTGATTATGACGCAACTGCTTCCGGTTGCATTGAGGGGGCTTCTACCGAAAAACGTTCGATTAGCCATTTCTGAAGCTATGTGCATTCCTCAATGCAATCTCTCAGAAGGTAATCGATCCAGAAATCCTACCAAGGTTAAAGAATGATGTGGTGCAATGTCTTGTCAGTTTCGAGCTGGTGTTCCCACCATCCTTCTTCAATATCTTGATGCACGTCCTAGTTCATCTAGTCGACGAGATTGCCATTCTGGGCCCTGTATTTCTACACAATATGTTCCCCTTTGAGAGGTTCATGGGAGTCTTAAAGAAATATGTTCGTAACCATGCTAGGCCAGAAGAAAGAGCGTTGTTGATCTAACCCCTCCCGCCCCTACCCGTAATTGTTATGTATAATACTATATATTGGCGTCTAATACACCGGTCTTACCTCAGTGAACCGAAGGGACTTTATTTATTCGGTAGGCGGCCGGCATAGGTCAATGGGGTGGAATGGATAGTTTGATCTCCTGCATAGTGATTATTTTTTGCAAAGTGTCCTCTCCTGAAAGTATAACCCCGATAACTTCGACATGAGGGGGGACGTCGGACATACATGAGAGAGGCGTTCCGCAACTAATCCATTGCTCAAATATGCATCTGATATCTTGTTGTGATTAGCTAGGTCTTTGTTTGCCATAATCCATCTCTCATGTTTGTATATTGCCATGTTGTAATATTTGCAGAAACTATGGACAGAGACTTAGAACAAGAAGAGTTGTTGGGGGATATAATCCACGACGGAGGTGATCCCTTGTCGTTTCTCAACAACACTGATGGTCAGGAAGGAGAGGATGACGGCTCCGGTGATCCAACTGAAGGAAATATGCCCTAGAGGCAATAATAAAGTTGTTATTTTATATTTCCTTATTCATGATAAAGGTTTATTATTCATGCTAGAATTGTATTGATCGGAAACCTTAATACATGTGTGAATACATAAACAAACACCGTGTCCCTAGTAAGCCTCTACTAGACTAGCTCGTTGATCAAAGATGGTTAAGGTTTCCTAACCATGGACATGAGTTGTCATTTGATAACGGGATCACATCATTAGGAGAATGATGTGATGGACAAGACCCATCCATTAGCTTAGCATAATGATCGTTCAGTTTTAATGCTATTGCTTTCTTCATGTCAAATACATATTCCTTCGACTATGAGATTATGCAACTCCCGGATACCGGAGGAATACCTTGTGTTCTATCAAACGTCACAACGTAACTGGGTGATCATAAAGATGCTCTACAGGTATCTCCGAAGGTGTTTGTTCAGTTGGCATAGATCAAGATTAGTATTTGTCATTCCGAGTATCGGAGAGGTATCTCTGGGCCCTCTCGGTAATACACATCATAAGAAGCCTGGCAAGTAAAGTGACTAATGAGTTAGTTACAGAATGATGTATTACAGAACGAGTAAAGAGACTTGCCGGTAACGAGATTGAACTAGGTATGAAGATACCGATGATCGAATCTCGGGCAAGTAACATACTGATGGACAAAGGGAATTACGTATGTTGTCATAAGGTTCGACCGATAAAGATCTTCGTAGAATATGTAGGAGCCAATATGGGCATCCAGGTTCCGCTATTGGTTAATGACCGGAGAGGTGTCTCGGTCATGTCTACATAGTTCTCGAAATCGTAGGGTCCGCACGCTTAACGTTCGTTGACGATATAGTATTATATGAGTTATGTATGTTGGTGACCGAATGTTGTTCGGAGTCCCGGATGAGATCATGGACATGACGAGGAGCTTCGAAATGGTTCGGAGGTAAAGGAAGTTTTGGAAAGTGCAAAAGGATGTTTTGCGGAGGCCAGGGGCCAGACGCCAGGGGTTCCTGGCGTCTAGCCCTCGAGTCCGAGAAGGACTCTTGCCTTTCGGGCAAAACCGACTTTGAGGAGGCTTTTACTCCAAGTTTTGACCCCAGGGGTCAACATATAAATAGAGGGGCAGGGCTAGCACCCAAGACACATCAAGATTCACCAAGCCGTGTGCCGGCAACCCCGTCCCCTCTAGTTTATCCTCCGTCTAGTTTCTGTAGTGCTTGGCGAAGCCCTGCGGAGATTTTTCTTCATCACCAACCGTCACCACGCCGTCGTGCTACCATAACTCATCTACTACTTCGCCCGTCTTGCTGGATCAAGAAGGCGAGGATGTCATCGAGCTGAACCTGTGCTGAACGCGGTGGTGCCGTACATTCGATACTTGATCGGGACGGATCTTGAAGGTGTACGACTACATCAACCGTGTTGATAAATGCTTCCGCTTTTTGATCTTCAAGGGTATGAAGATGCTCTCCCCTCTCGTAGCTATGCATCTCCATGGATAGATCTTGCGTGTGGGTAGAATTTTTTTGTTTTCCAAGCAACGATTCCAAACAGTGGTATCAGAGCCAGGTCTATGCGTAGATGATATGCACGAGTAGAACACAAAGAGTTGTGGGCGGTGATAGTCATACTGCTTACCACCAACGTCTTATCTTGATTCGGCGGTATTGTGGGATGAAGTGGCCCGGACGAATCTTACATGTCCACGCACATGAGACCGGTTCCACCGACAGACATGCAACTAGTTTTGCATAAAGGTGGCTGGCGAGTGTCTGTTTCTCCTACTTTAGTTGAATCAAATTTGACTACGGCCGGTCCTTGAAGAAGGTTGAAACAGCAAACTTGACGAAACACCGTTGTGGTTTTATGCGTAGGTAAGAACGGTTCTTGCTAGAAAACCGTAGCAGCCACGTAAAACTTGCAACAACAAAGTAGAGGACGTCTAACTTGTTTTTGCAGGGCATGTTGTGATATGATATGGTCAAGACATGATATGATAAACGTTATTGTATGAGATGATCATGTTTTGTAAGATATCTCGCAACCGGCAGGACCTTATGGTTGTCTCTTTATTGTATGAAATGCATACGCCATGTAATTGCTTTACTTTATCGCTATGAGTTAGCAATAGTTGTAGAAGCAATAGTTGGTGAGACGACCACGACGCAACGATGGAGATCAAGGTGTCAAGCCGGTGATGACGGAGATGATGATGATGCTTTGGAGATGGAGATCAAAAGCACAAAATGATGATGGCCATATCATGTCACATATTTTGATTGCATGTGATGTTTATCTTTTATGCATCTTATCTTGCTTAGTACGTCGGTGGCATTATAAGATGATCCCTTCACTAAATTTCAAGGTAAAAGTGTTCTCCCTGATTATGCACCATGGCTACAGTTCATCGTTTCGAGACACCACGTGATGATCGGGTGTGATAGACTCTACGTTCACATACAACGGGTGTAAGACAGTTTTACACATGCAGAATACTTGGGTTAAACTTGACCAGCCTAGCATGTACAGACATGGCCTCGGAACACTCGAGACCGAAAGGTCGAACGTGAATCATATAGTAGATATGATCAACATAGAGATGTTCACCATTGATGACTACCCCATCTCACGTGATGATTGAACATGGGTTAGTTGATTTGGATCACGTATCACTTAGATGACTTGAGGGATGTCTATTTAAGTGCGAGTTATTAAGTAATTTGATTAATTTAACTTAATTTATCATGAACTTAGTCCTGATAGTATTTGCAAATTATGTTGTAGATCAATAGCTCGCGATATAGCTCCCATATATTTTTTATATGTTCCTAGAGAAAACTAAGTTGAAAGATGATAGTAGCAATGATGCGGACTGTGTCCGTGATCTGAGGATTATCCTCATTGCTGCACAGAAGAATTATGTCCTTGATGCACCGCTAGGTGACAGACCTATTGCAGGAGCAGATGCAGATGTTATGAACGTTTGGCAAACTCGATATGATGACTACTTAATAGTTTAATGCGCCATGCTTTATGGCTTAGAACCGGGACTTCAAAATGTTTTGAACACCACGGAGCATATGAGATGTTCCAAGAGCTGAAATTGGTATTTCAGACTCATGCCCGTGTCGAGAGGTATGAGACCTCTAACTCGATATGATGCCTACAAGATGGAGGAGAATAGCTTAGCCAGTGAGCATGTGCTCAGAATGTCTGAGTACTACAATCGCTTGAATCAAGTGGGAGTTAATCTTCCAGATAAGATAGTGATTGACAGAGTTCTCTAGTCATTATCACCAAGCTACTAGAACTTTGTGATGAACTATAATATGCAAGGGATGATGAAAACGATTCCCGAGCTCTTCATGATGCTAAAATCGGCGAAGGTTGAAGTCAAGAAAGAGCTTCAAGTGTTGATGGTTAACAAGACCACTAGTGTCAAGAAAAAGGGGAAGGGAAAGAAAAGGAACTTCTAGAAGAATGGCAAGCAAGTTGCCACTCCCGTGAAGAAGCCCAAAACTGGACCCAAGCCTGAAACTAAGTGGTTCTACTGTAAAGGAAATGGTCACTGGAGGCGGAACTGCCCCAAATACTTGGCGGATAAGAAGGATGGCAAAGTTAACAAAGGTATATTTGATATACATGTGTACCTTACTAGTGTTCGTAGTAGCCCCTGGGTATTTGATACCTGTTCAGTTGCTAAGATTAGTAACTCGAAACAGGAGTTGCAGAATAAACAGAGACTAGTTAAGGGCGAGGTGACGATGTGTGTTGGAAGTGATTCCAAGGTTGATACGATCACCATCGCACACTCCCTCTACCTTCGGGATTAGTGTTGAACCTAAATAAATGTTATTTGGTGTATGCGTTGAGCATGAATATGATTTGATCATGTTTATTGCAATACAGTTATTCATTTAAGTCAGAGAATAATTGTTGTTCTGTTTACATGAACAAAACGTTCTATGGTCATACACCCAATGTGAATGGTTTATTTAATCTCGATTGTAGTGATACACATATTCATAATATTGATGCCAAAAGATGCAAAGTTGATAATGATAGTGCAACATACTTGTGGCACTGCCGTTTAGGTCATATTGGTGTAAAGCGCATGAAGAAACTCCATGCGGATGGACTTTTGGAATCACTTGATTATGAATCATTAGATACTTGCGAACCATGCCTCATGTGCAAGATGACTAAAACTCCGTTCTTCGGAACAATGGAGCGAGCTGATGACTTATTGGAAATAATACATACCGATGTATGCGGTCTGATAAGTGTTGAAGCACGTGGCGGGTATCCTTATTTTCTGACCTTTACAGATGATTTGAGTAGGTATGGGTATATCTACTTGATGAAAGAAAAGTCTGAAACATTTGGAAAGTTCAAAGAATTTCAAAGTGAAGTGGAGAATCATCGTAACAAGAAAATAAAGTTTCCATGATCTGATCGCGGAGGCGAATATTTGAGTTACGAGTTTGGCCTTCATTTAAAACAATGTGGAATTGTTTCACTACTCACGCCACCTGGAACAGCACAGCATAATGTTGTGTCCGAACATCGTAACTGTACTTTATTAGATATGGTGCGTTCTATGATGTTTCTTACCGATTTACCACTATCGTTTTGGGGTTATGCATTTGAGACAGCTGCATTCACGTTAAATAGGGCATCGTCTAAATCCGTTGAGACGACACCGTATGAACTATGGTTTGGCAAGAAACCTAAGCTGTGGTTTCTTAAAGTTTGGGGATGCAACGCTTATTTCAAAAGGCTTCAGCCTGATAAGCTCGAACCTAAATCGGAGAAGTGCGTCTTCATAGAATACCCTAAGGAAACTATTGGGTACACCTTCTACCACAGATCCGAAGGCAAGATCTTTGTTGCTATGTTTGGGTCCTTTCTAGGGAAGGAGTTTCTCTCGAAAGAAGTGAGTGGGAGGAAAGTAGAATTTGATGAGGTAATTGTACCTTATCTCGAATTGGAAAGTAACACATCACAGAAAACCGTTCCCATGATGCCTCCACCAACTAGAGAGGAAGATAATGATAATGATCATGAAACTTCAGATCAAGTTGCTACTAAACCTCGTAGGTCAACCAGAGCACAATCCGCACCAGAGTGGTACGATAATCCTGTCCTGGAAGTCATGTTACTAGACCAAGGCGAACCTACGAACTATGAAGAAGCTATGATGAGCCCAGATTCTGACAGATGTCTTGAGGCCATGAAATCTGAGATAGGATCCATGTATGGGAACAAAGTGTGGACTTTAGTGGACTTGCCCGATGATCGGCAAGCCATAGTGAATAAACGAATCTTCAAGAAGAAGACTGACGTTGATGGTAATGTTACTATCTACAAAGCTTGATTTGTCACAAAAGGTTTTCAACAAGTTCAAGGGGTTGACTACGATGAGACTTTCTCATCCGTAACGATGCTTAAGTCCATTCGAATCATGTTAGCAATTGCCGCATTTTATAATTATGAAATCTGGCAAATGGACGTCAAAACTGCTTTCCTTAATGGATTTCTTAAAGAAGAGTTATATATGATGCAACCAGAAGGTTTTGTCGATCCTAAAGGTGCTAACAAAGTGTGCAAACTCCAGCGATCCATCTATGGACTGGTGCAAGCATCTCGGAGTTGGAATATACGCTTTGATGAGGTGATCAAAGCATATGGTTTTATACAGACTTATGGTGAAGCCTATATTTACAAGAAACTGAGTGGGAGCTCTGTAGCATTTCTAATATTATATGTGGATGACATATTGCTGATTGGAAATTATATAGGATTTCTAGATAGCATAAAATGATACTTGAATAAGAATTTTTCAATGGAAGACCTCGGAGAAGCTACTTACGTATTGAGCATCAAGATCTATAGGGATAGATCGAGACGTTTAATAGGACTTTCGCAAAGCACATACTTTGACAAAGTTTTGAAGAAGTTCAAAATAGATCACTCAAAGAAAGGGTTCTTGCCTGTGTTGCAAGGTGTGAAGTTGAGTAAGACTCAAAACGCGACCACGGCAGAAGATAGAGAGAGAATGAAAGTCGTTCCCTATGCCTCAGCCATAGGTTCTATAAATATGCCATGTTGTGTAGCATACCTGTTGTGTACCCTGCCATGAGTTTGGCAAGGGGGTACAATAGTGATCCAGCAGTAGATCACTGGACAGCGGTCAAAATTATCCTTAGATGCCTTAAAGAGGACTAAGGAAATGTTTCTCCGTTATGGAGGTGATAAAAGTTTGTCGTAAAGAGTTACATCGATGAGAGCTTTGATACTAATCTAGATGAATCTAAGTCTCAATCTGGATACATATTGAAAGTGGGAGCAATTAGCTAGAGTAGCCCCATACAGAGCAATGTAGACATAGAAATTTGCAAAATACATACGGATCTGAATGTGGCAGATCCGTTGACTAAACTTCTCTCACAAGCAAAACATGATCACACCTTAGTACTCTTTGGGTGTTAATCACATGGCGATATGAACTAGATTATTGACTCTAGTAAACTCTTTGGGTGTTGGTCACATGGCGATATGAACTATGGGTGTTAATCACATGGCGATGTGAACTATGGGTGTAACAAGATTGAACTAGGTATGAAGATACCGATGATCGAATCTCGGGCAAGTAACATACCGATGGACAAAGGGAATTACGTATGTTGTCATAAGGTTCGACCGATAAAGATCTTCGTAGAATATGTAGGAGCCAATATGGGCATCCAAGTTCCGCTATTGGTTATTGACCGGATAGGTGTCCCGGTCATGTCTACATAGTTCTCGAACCCGTAGGGTCCACACGCTTAACGTTCGTTGATGATATAGTATTATATGAGTTATGTATGTTGGTGACCGAATGTTGTTCGGAGTCCCGGATGAGATCATGGACATGACGAGGAGCTCCGGAATGGTCCAGAGGTAAAGATTGATATATGGGATAATAGTGTTTAGTCTTCGAAAAGGTTCCGGAATTCAGCGGAAGGGGTTTCGGATGTTTCCCGAAATGTTTGCGCATGAGAACACTTTATTTGGGCCAAGGGGTAAAGCCCACGAGGATTTTGGAAAGTGCAAAAGGAAGTTTTGTGGAGGCCAGGGGCCAGACGCTAGGAACCCTGGCGTCTGGGGGATAGACGCCGGGAACCCTGGCATCTAGCCCTGGAGTCCGAGAAGGTCTCTTGCCTTTCAGGCAAAACCGACTTGGAGGAGGCTTTTACTCCAAGTTTCGACCCCAGGGTTCAACATATAAATAGAGGGGTAGGGCTAGCACCCAAGACACATCAAGATTCACCAAGCCATGTGCCGGCAACCACGTCCCCTCTAGTTTATCCTCCGTCTAGTTTCTCTGGTGCTTGGCGAAGCCCTGCGGAGATTGTTCTTCATCACCAACCGTCACCACGCCGTCGTGCTGCCGGAACTCATCTACTACTTTGCCCGTCTTGCAGGATCAAGAAGGCGAGGACGTCATCGAGCTGAACGTGTGCTGAACACGGAGCTGCCGTACGTTCGGTACTTGATCGGGATGGATCGTGAAGGTGTACGACTACATCAACCGCGTTGATAAACCCTTCCGCTTTGCGACCTTCAAGGGTATGAAGATGCCCCCCCCTCTCGTAGCTATGCATCTCCATGGATAGATCTTGCATGTGCGTAGAAAATTTTTGGTTTTCCATGCCATGTTTCCCAACACCAACAATGGAGGAGGAAGGAGATCTTGACGGCTCGGCAGATGAAGGAGATCATGATCATGGCTCCGGTGACCGAACGAAGGAGGGAGCCTTAACTGTTGCAAAGTCCGGCGAGGTATATATATATATTTTTAATTAAGCATGTGCTGACTTGATGCATTAATTGTTTTGTATGTACATATATTAACGCTTCTTTCTTCTTTTAGCCCTCCGGATCGAGCCAAACTTCGGTAAGGAGACGAGGCCTGAAGAAAAGGTTGTGCCAGGATGAAAGGTTGACGATCACAGAAGTCGCGAAAGATGGCCAGCCGATTGCTCCCAAGCGGACCAAGGACACATTTGTACATCAGTACGGAGTTGTTGTTAGGGACAGCGTCCCGATCAGCATCCACGAATGGAATAAGAAGAAGGACCCTGAAGTTTCTTATGTCTAGGATAGACTGAAAGATGATCTTTGGACCTCGCTGATGACAAATTTCAACCTATCGCCAGAGGAGGATCCGAATAACCCAGTTATAGAGTGAAAGGTCAAGGCGTTTGCTCTTAAGAAGATGGCAGAACTATTCAAGAACTGGAGGAAACATTTGAACACAAAGTTTGTCGAGAAAGACAAGACTCCGAAGTTCATCGGTCAATATGAGAAGATCAGAGATCACTGGCCCGCATCTGTGGCCTACAAGAAATCGGACAAGGGTAAGCAAAGGTCACTGACAAACAAGCAAAATGTTGCAAAGAAGAAGTATCACCATACCACAGGGTCACGTGGCTACAGCAAAGCCTGGTCGTTGTGGGGCAAAGCTGAGCAAGATCTGCTTGCTAAAGGGGTCCAACTAGCGACATTGCACTGGCCGGATCGGGCAAGGACTTGGTTCTTCGGGGTTGGGGGAACTTTGGACCCAGAAACAGGGAAGTGTGTTTGGACGAACGAGCAACTTGCAATACCCATCCTGAAGCTTGAGAAAGCAATCAAGGCAGCGCAGGAAGGGACGTTCATTCCCGACAAAGAGAATCCTGAACACCCTGGACGAACACGAGGCACATCAGGCTCCGTTTCATGGGTGCATGGGTTTCCCGACAGCGGTGGTTATAGAAGCCGAGAGAGAAAGAAGAAAGAGGAAGCAACCGAAATGCAGAAGCTCAGTGCAAGATTAGCAAAGCTAGAGGAACTTGAGAACCAGCGAGCTACCGGTGAACCATCTCAGTGGCACGAAGATCCTTGCTTCGACGCTGCCCCAGAAGCTACCCCACCATCTCAGCGGAGAAGCAGCGTGGCTTCCATGAAGCTAGTTCAGCCCGATTTCACGGCTCCTCGCTACCCCGTGGATAGTATCACGGAGGCTGAACATTGTGTGCTAATGGCGAAATGCCAGAACCTGAACTTGAAGGCGGCGCTCTGCTCTGTTGTACCTCCTCGAGCTGTGGGAACTTTCCATTGCCGTCCGATTCCACATGGCAATGCTATTGTGACGGTGGATGAAATAATGGAGGGATTTGAGTGGCTGGAGCTTGACTACCCTATAGGTGAAGGTGAGATTCATCTGGAAAATGCTTTAAGGGGTACCTGTCTATGGAGAAAGGAGTACATCAAGCTTCCAAACTGGACGCCTCAGCAGACTCAGCCGGATGAGGCCCCTCAGCAGACTGATCAGCCGGATGAGGCCCCTCAGCAGAGTCCTCTTCCGCCTCAGCTGTCTCCGGCATGTCAGCAGACTCCACCTCCTCCTCCTCTGCCTCCTCCGGCACGTCAACGCACTCCGCCTCCTCCTCCGCCTCCTCCGGCGTGTTAGCGGACTCCGCCGCCTCAGCAATGGCGGAAGAGAGACGCCGCCACTCCGGCGGCTAGCGGTACAAGAGGTGGGAAGAAATTCAAATTTGGTCCCAGCCTCAAGCCTCTTCCAAAGTTATCATATGAGAGGACTAACAAGGAAACGATGAAATCATGGAAGCCGAAGTGCAGGCCCATTTTGAACGGGAACATCCACCTCCGAAGGAAACAATAGATCCGGTGAAAGCGAAGCGCACTCTGGATGCCCTTAAGCGACCACCACCACCTCGGCTACAATCCAACTATGACTGTTGTATTGAAAAGACATATGATGAAGCATGGCGGTCGGGAAGTACTACCAGTGCTGCAAGAGAAGCAAAACGAAGATGTGGGAAAAATGTTCCCCAGTTCGTCTTACAGGAGAAGCAATCTTGCCCCCCACTCAAGGTGTCTAGTGATATCGCTAATCATCCGGGGCTATTTCTCGGTACCACAGTAGGTGATTACGTGGGCGATGATGTACAGTTTGAAACAGCTGATGTAGTAGAGATCTTTAGATACGAGCATAGGAAGCCTCTCGTTAAACCTGATCATCCTCCTCTAACAATGATGATGCGAAGATTGCATGACTGGTACATGGAAACCTGCAGGAAGTCTGGGACCGACAGTATATTGCTGAGAATTAAAGATGAGCACGACCTCATTGGAGTTGAGGTGATGCCTATTGAATATGTGGAATTATTTCAGTTATTCAATCAAGACGCCCTCGACAAACAACTCATGACTTGCTACTGTCTGTAAGTATTACTTCTGTAATTAAGTCTCAAGCTCAGCTCATTCATTGCATGTATATATAATTATCCTCACTATATTATGCAGATTGAAGATCGTCGAATGCAAAAAAGGACAAATCTATGACATTGGGTTCATTAGCCCAAATACCGTAAATGAATGGATGGTACAAAATAGAGTTGAAGATACTGAGAAAAACTTGCTACAATCGTTCCTTCGACATCAAAACAAAGGGAAAATACTCTTTCCTCAAAACTTCAAGGGAGTGTTACTGTCTTGTGCATATTCGGTTTCGCTTACTCGAGGTTAAGTAATGTAATTGATGAGTTCTGCGTGCGCAGGTTCCACTTTGTTCTGCTATCCATTAAGTTTGACGGGGGAGTAGTAACTGTCTTAGACTCGAGACGTAAAGATCCCCAGGAGTATGCGGACATGACTGCAATGCTCCAGAAGTAAGTTCAATCATTATCGCACCATATCGGCAACTTTCGTTCATTTCCTGATATCAAGTAATCATTTTCTTTGCATGGCAGGGTTTGGAAAAAGTTCACCGGAATGGTTCCGGGTCTGCAGAAGGAGCTGTGATTTACACACCCCAAAGTAAGTAGTACTAGCTAGTTCCGCGCATCTCTCATTGATTCTAGTTACATCAATACCATTTACCATGCTTGATTATCAGTTTGATTGAACTCTATTTCTCGTAAAGTGCTTGTGGCAGGAAGGCGGGAATAATTTATGTGGATCCTACGTTTGCGAGTTCATACGCCACCCGACCTCTGAGCGGGGCTACTCTGACAAACAATATGAAGTACGTAAATAATATTCACAATTTTATTTTATTACCATCAATTGTGTTGAGTTTCATTCATATAAATGTATTGACCCCCTTCTTTAGATTAGATGTGGCAGATGCGGGATGAACTCCTACCACATGATCGCATACGAGCAATTGAAGAGGAATTGGTGGGATTCTTTCTTGACCACGTCATACATGAAAAGGGAGAATACCATGTGGAAATTCAAATGGATTTTCGGTAGATGATGTCAGGGATCGTAAGAGATGTTATATTGTATATATGTAGTAGCATCGGATAGATATACGAAATCTTGTGGTTCGACCAAGCACGGAGAAAGAGAGGTCACTTCTCTCTATATATGTTCTTGATCATGATCTTGTGTAATTAATGGTTCCTTCATTTTCTTACTAGCTAGCGTCGAGTTCTCTCTATATGTAGTGGCTACCGTCGACCAAGCACGGAGAAAGAGAGGTCACTTCTCTCTATATGTAGTAGCTATAGTTAACACAATATGAAACCCCTAAGCCCTCCAAAACCCCTAAACCTCCCCTTTAAAAAAAACCCCCCAGCACCTGGCAGCTACTGACGCGTGGCTGCCTTTTAGTCCCGGTCAGTGTTACCAACTGGGACTAAAGGTCCTCCTCCCTGGGCGCCCCACATTGGCCACGTGGAGTTCCTTTAGTCCCGGTTCGTAAGCAAACCGGGACTAAAGGTTTTCGGCATTAGTCCTGATAGTTTTGTCCCGGTTCCACAACCAGGACTAAAGGCCCTCTAGAACCGAGACTAGTACCTTGTTTTTTACTAGTGTTTACACACTTCATTATACATCGATCAAGTGTGTGTAGTACAATATCACTAAACTAGTTTGACATGAGTCTAAATTCTTAACAGATTTCTGTAAGCAGCATCTACCACTAGAAAAATCCATGACCATATATAGCATCGAAGCCTACAATATATAATCCATTGGTAAGTCAGTTAGGTGTAGTTTACACACTTCATTATACATCAATCAAGTGTTGTAGCGCAACATCACTATACTATTTTGGTTGAGGTCTAAATCCATAACATATTTCTATAAGTAGCATCTACATTTCTACACTTGAAAGATCCACAATCATATAGCATCTACGCCTACAATAATCCATTAACAAGTCATTTAGATGTAGTTTACACACTTCATTATACATTAATCAAGTGCATGTAGTGCACCACAATTAGACTTGTTTGACTTAAGTCTAAATACTCAACATATTTGTGTAAGCAACAACAACTAGCTACCACTAGAAGAAATGAAGCTTACCGCCGTTACAACACAACACATGCCGGGTCTAACATCATGCATGGAGGTGCAGGAGACACGGTGTCTAAGCACACACCAGAATCGGCCGGAGACTCGGGATAACGTTGGTGCATCCACACTAGTTTGCCGCGGGGTCATTGACACAGATGAGCAGAAGGAGGGAAGAGAGGGTTTGAGGATGTTCACATGATCAAGATGAGCGGGGTGCGCGGCCGGAGAGAGTGAATACTAAGTAGAGAGGGGATCGGCTGCAGGGTGGTGATGGTTTGGAATGGAGACGGAAAGTGGACTTGGGTTATAATTTGGGTGCGTACGTAACACTACTAGCGAAAACCCTACTAGTAGCGTGATACGTCTCCGTCGTATCTATATTTTTTACTGTTTCACGCTAATATTATACAATTTTTACATATTTTTGGCAACAATTTATATGATTTATTGGACTAACCTATTGATCCAGTGCCCAGTGCCAGTTCCTGTTTGTTACATGTTTTTTGTTTCGCAGAAAATCCATATCAAACGAAGTCCAAACACGATAAATTTTACGGAGAATTATTTTGGAATATATGTGATTTTTGGGAGGTGGAATCAACACAAACGGGGGCCCACAACCCCCAAGATACACCAGGGTGCACCAGGGGTGCCAGGCGCACCCAGATGTCTTATGCCCTCCTCGTAAGGCGGTTGGGGCCCTTCTTCTGGTGCAAGAAAGATAATTTATGAAAAAAAATCGTGTCAAAATTTCAGCGCAATCAGAGTTACGGATCTCCGGGAATTTAAGAAACGGTGAAGGGCCAGATCTGGGAAACGCGAAGCAGAAAAGAACAGAGAGGGAGATCCAATATTGGAGGGGCTCCTGCCCCTCCGCCGCCATGGAGGACATTGACAAGAGGGGGAACTCTCCTCCCATCTAGGGGGGAGGCCAAGGAAGAAGAAGAAGGAGGGGGGCTCTCTCCCCTCTCTCCCGGTGGCGCCGGAACGCCGCCGGGGCAAGGATCGTGACGGCGATCTACATCAACAATCTTGCTACCGTCAACACCAACTTTCTCCCCCTCTATGCAGCGGAGTAACACCCCTTCACCCTGCTGTAATCTCTACTTAAACATGGTGCTCAACTCCATATATTATTTCCCAATGATCTACGGTTATCCTATGATGTTTGAGTAGTTACGTTTTGTCCCGTGGGTTAATCGTGATCTTGGTTGGTATGATTGTATATTTTATTTATGATGTTGTCCTACGGTGCCCTCCGTCTCGCGCAAACGGAGGGGCCCCCCGCTGTAGGGTGTTGCAATATGTTCATGATTCGCTTATGGTGGGTTGCGAGAGTGACAGAAGCTTAAACCCGAGTAAGTGGGTTGTTGCGCATGGGATAAAGAGGGCTTGATACTTAATGCTATGGTTGGGTTTCACGACCTTAATGATCTTTACTAGTTGCGGATGCTTGCTAGAGTTCCAATCAATAGTGCATATGATCCAAGTAGAGAAAGTATGTTAGCTCATGCCTCTCCCTCATATAAAATTACAAGAATGATTACCGGTACTTGTTATCGATTGCCTAGGGACAAATGACTTTCTTATTGACAAAAGCTATCCACTTTTATTACCTTGCAATTTATTCGTAGTTTTATTCTCGCAAAGTACTCGTAGTTTTATTCTTGCAAAATAGTTTCATACTTGTTCTAGGTAAAGCAAACGTCAAGTGTGCGTAGAGTTGTATCGGTGGTCGATAGAACTTGAGGGAATATTTGTTCTACCTTTAGCTCCTCGTTGGGTTCTACACTCTTATTTATCGAAGAAGGCTACAAATGATCCCCTATACTTGTGGGTTATCATAGCGCTGGTTTTATAGCTATTAGTAGCGCTTGTACAAGCGCTACCAGTAAGGCGCTATAGCTAACTGGTAGCAGTAGCGCTGGTTTTCCAGCGCTACTGCTATACCTAGTTACTAGTAGCGCTCGGTAGGGAAAAGCGCTACTGATAATAGTAAGTAGCAGTAGCGTTTCTTTTGAAAAGCGCTATTGCTAAATTTTCCTGTATTTTTGAAAATGCAGCTTATTGTCGTTGTATTTGTATAGGTTTTATATACAGTACTTTCATCATATGATTTTATGACCATGATTAGTTATTATATATATCAGTGGGTGAAATGAACGTGGATTAGATTCAAGTGAAGGCAACATGTGGTGCACATCGAAAGTACTACTAATCCATACTTGATCTAGTTTGGATTAGTTGTACTTTCGATGTGCACCACATGTTGCCTCCACTTGAATCTAATCCATGTTCATTTCACCTACTAATATATGTAATAACTCATCATGCTCACATATATAACAACTTAGCATCATGCATCATCATAATAATAAATAACTCATCATTGTTATCATAATAACAAGTCCTCATCATCATCATCATACAAATTCTACTCATTATCATAATAGCAAGTCCTACTCATCATCATCAAACAACTTCTACTCATTATCATAATAACAAGTCATACTCATCATCATCATAGTCATCTAACCAACCCTACTTAATTGTTCTTAGCACATGATCATGAGTATTACCTAGGACCTACTACTACCCTCTCTAAGGTAAAATAGTATAAAACAAGATAGGCCCTGACTCTCCATTATGGAGAATGGAGATTATCCTGTCTCCAATTCTTGCGCTTCGCACAATGTTGCTTCCAAGTAGCTCCCTATGATTGCCCATACATTTTTTCCAATCTTTGATTGTCATGTCTTGATCGGTTTTAGAAATCCAGTATGAACAGCAGTGAAGCCTAGGATGACCTGGCCGTAAGCTAATGACATCAAGGCGACCTTTTGGAAGCATCAGATCAGGCATACAATCCTTCGGGATTTTCTGTTGAAAAACATAGTAATAACTTCGTAGTTAGCAATGTAGTTTAGTTGTAGAAGAATTTATGCAAAAGATGCACGGATGTCGTAATAGTAAAATATCTTACCATGCCATCTCCATGGATGTTACCGTAGTTCAACACGTGCACTAGTGGCACGTATTGACCATCATGCGCAGGAGTTTGATAATTGATATTGTAATTCTGAACATCCTTAATAAATGAGATAAGATGATCTTTCTGCTGATAAGTTAATTCTGCGCCATCAGTGTAGTAGGTTTTTGTCTACCATCTTCCGTACATTTTTTTAAGAATGAAAATAAGCTGTTAACTATTTTGAAATAAACAATATAAATTACTTAATAAATATGTTTGAGAAACTCACATAGAGGTAGAAGTGGAAGCGTATCAACAAGGACCCAAATGCCATCGTCTTGATCACCAAGATCGAAGGTGACATACATATCCTCCCGAAAATCATATGCCTTGCACAGTGCTTCCCAATTCGAGCAACCAAAATGGGATACGCTCTCTGAGTTGTATAGCTTTACAACAAAATCATAACCATGATGGGTCCTGAGATGAATTATCTTTGTCTCCATATTTTCATGATCTTCGAAATCCAGATGCTCTAAGACATAGTGTCTTGCATGTCATGGGATAAGCTAGTCGAATTGTAAAAGACGGAAATTACATGTTGAAGAAGCATAAGTCATGCTTAATTACGATAAAAGCCTTGTCGTTGCGTACTGTTTCAACATCGAAGGTCTCATTGAGCTTAACACTGAAGCGCCGACCGTCTACCAGGTGAGGCCTGTCGCACAGACCCCGGTCGTCGATGCAGTAGTCGCACTGCGGGATCCTATCGTTGTTGTCAGACATTTCCTATGTCCATTATTCAAAGATTAAACTTGTAAAATTCAATATATGTACTACAAAAACTAAATTAGATCATTATTAGTCATCACGGGTTGACTGTCGGTCTGTCGAGTCTTTTCTTGAAAACTGTCATCTCATCTCATGTGGTGTAGATGGTGGACACTCCCTCAATGATTTTTCGACAGTCAGTGATGGTCGTTACTCCTTCTTCCCCTAGTGCATAACAAAGGTCTAGCACCCGGAGAAGGAGAAACGACCCCCATGACAATAATCAGGATTCTTCATCCTCTCTCATATATGTGGTGGACACTCCCTCACTGATTTTTCGACCGTCGGTGATGGTTGTTACTCCTCCTTCCCCTAGTCCATAACAAAGGTCTAGCACCCGGAGAAGAAGGAGAAACGGCCCCCACGACAACCGCCGGGATTCTTCTTTTCTCATATATGGTGCAGACTTTCTCCCTCACACATTTGTTGACTGTCATGTATGGAGCCCCGACAGACTTCAAGTCAACCCAAAATGTCATTTTATTATCTTTCTACAAAATCCGGGCCACTTGATATTTCCTACATATTCTAGCACAAGTCATGCCAAAATTCATGGAAAAATCTGGCATGACCTTTGCTAAAAAGGACATATATCGAGAGCCTGAAATTTCCCGAAATGGAAATTAATCAATACTCCGGCAAAACATAGGCCACTGTGAGGTGTTCCCTGCAAACATAGGTGTAACACCCCCAGTGGTTAACTACAGTAATCACCCTTTTGATAATGCCAAGTCAGCATGATTAACAATGCATAATCATCTTTAACATCATATTGCTTTTCAACTCCTAAGTCAAAACCCAAATTTAAGTGAAAGTGGAAAATAAAAGTTGCCCAAATCTGAAAAACTAAAATGTGCATCATGTTGCAAATATTCCCAAAGCATTTATAAAAATAACAGAAACATTAATCAACTTAATTAAATAACTCTAACAACCAAACTCAGTACCAAAACAGCACTATTTAATCCTTTTTCAATTAATTAAAATCCAAACAAAAAGATATGGACACCAAACCAATTTCTAGCAGTGACTAATAATGCACCAAATTTATTTGGACTAGTCTCATATTTTACAAAAGTCATTTGAAGTAAAAACAAAAGACAAACCAGAAAATAAAAAGAGAAACAGAAAAGGAAATTAAAAAAAAAAGGGAAAAAGAAACCCCCCCCTCCCGACTGGGCCTCGGCCCAGCAAGCCACCGGGCCGCCAGGCCGGCCCAGCCGGCGGCTACATAGCCGGCCACCCCACCCGAAACCCTAGCCTCACGCCCACCCCACTCACCCCCTCGCTCACTCCCTCTCCCCCTTCCTCCCAATCCAGAGAGGATCGGGCCGAACCGCCGATGCCGTTCGACCCCGTCGGAGACCCGCCTCCCGCCTCCCGTCTCGTCCCGCACGGCGCCCGCTCCCCCTCGACCCGTACTGGATCGGGGGCTTGACCCCGACGACGACGCCATACCCGGCGCCGCCCCGCCGCCACCGCGGCTCGCCACCTCGACGCGCCGGGTCGTCCCCGTCCTCCTCCCGGCCTCGACCTCGCCGACGGATGCCGCTCGCCGGAGCCGCGTCACCTCGCCTCCTCATCTCTCCTTCATCGGCTCCGTCGAGCCTCGCTGACCCCCTACTCGGCAACGGCCGTGAGCGCCCCCTCCATCTTCCCTCTCTCTCCGTCGTCCCGAGCGCTACCACGCCTGCACCGGCCCCGCTTGCCGCGCACGCGCTCCGCCCGCTGTGCTTGCTTGCTGCTCGACGTGCTCCGCTCCCGCACCCCACACGTGGTCACCCGTGGCCGCGCCCCTCGTACCGCTCACCGCCTTCCCCTGCACCGCCACAGCCTCGCCTCGCCGTGGCCTCGCCGCTGCCACGGCAGCGCCGCACCGGCGTCCCCTCCCCTCGTCATGGCCCTGACTGGCCACGCCCAGTCCAGGCGCCCGCACCCGCGCGCCCGCCAGCGCCCGCTCCAGTGGCCTCCTGGGCCACTGGCATGTGGGGCCTGCCCCTGTTAAACGTTTAAAAAAAATAGATAATTAATAATAATAATTAAAATAATAATTAATTAATTAATTAAAGAATTAATTAACTTAATTAATCCTGATTAGATTAACCTAATCACTAATTAAATTAACTAAACCCTAATTAAACCAAACAGTGAATGACAGGTGGGACCCACTGGTCCTGACGTCACAGTGACGTCATGATGACGTCACCCTGTTACTGTTTCGGATAATGTTGATTTAATAAATTAATTAATTTCCAGAAATTAATAAAAACTTTAGAAAATCATATAAAATAATCCGTAGCTCAGATCGAAAAACTTTGTACATGAAAGTTGCTCAGAACGACGAGACGAATCCGAATACGCAGTCCGTTCGTCCGTCTCATGTCTCTAACTATCAGAACATGCAACCGTTCCCCTCCGGTCATCTGTCTGACAAATGTCCGGAACCGGGAAAACATTCCCGGATGGATTCCTCCTTCCTCAGTGACGTGCAACCATATGTTAGGACACACCCGGCACTGCGTATTGTCATGTCGTACTTTGTGTTGCTCTTGTTTGCTTTATATTTATACTGTTTCCTCCCCCTCTTCTCTCTCGATAGAGCCCGGTGCCGACGCAGCTCCGGTGATTGGTTCCAGTACTGACGACCTTGCCTGTGCCGCCGAGCAACCAGGCAAGCCCGCCCCCTTTGATCATCCCGATATCGCCCATTCTATATTCTCGTGCTTGCATTAGAATTTGCTACTGTTACTGTTTGCTCCTATTCTGATGCATAGCCTGTTTATTGTAACCTGCCATTGATACTTACCTGCTTATCCTAAACTGCTTAGTATAGGATGGGTAGAGACCCACTAGAGGACCCCACTTTGATCCTTGTTGCCCCGCTGGATTATCAGAAGACCCGATCAACGGGATTGAAGACCTGTGACTTTACTGCTGAACCTTGATAGAGACGGGTCGGCCCCGAAGGGGGACCCGAGGAAGTTACTTTTACTACAGGACTGAAGGGACAGGCGGTACTGCCCAGTAGAGGTGGACCTGAGTTCCCGACAGTCTTTTGTGAGACGGGTTGACCTGGATGGTGCCCGAGTGATGAATACGAGGCGCGGCCGGGCATTCTTAGCCCTTGCAGCAAGTCCTCGAGACGGGGCGACGGGGTCACATCTTTCGTGAGTCTCTGCTCGTTTTCCGCAAGCCCCTAGGCTACTTACGATTTGGATATTTGATCCGAGCAGGCCTCTGGTCTGATAGCACTAACCATCACGTGGGCATAGTATGGGCGTTCTGCATCGTATGCATCAGCCGAAAGCTTTGTCAGACGTCCAGTTCAGCACTGCGGCCGGGCTGGGCCGGCACCATCCTGAGGGGTGGAGCCTGGTTCGCCCGGCACGCAACGACCCGGAGGGCGAGGGGCGATGGCCAAGACCCCCTTGCGCTTAGGATGTAGACCGACGGGGACCTCTCTGCTGAGCTGTAGGTCGGGTTGCGGTGTGTTGTTTGGCCGAGGCCGGGCATGACCCAGGAAAGTGTGTCCGGCCGGAGTTAAGCAAGCGTGATGGGTAAGTTGGTGCACCCCTGCAGGGAAGAACATTTCTATCGATAGCCGGTCCTACGGTAAAGGACACTCGGAGTTGTATCCCGATCGATACAACTAGAACTGGATACCTGTGATGAGACCTGTATACTATGCGGCTCTGGGATTGCTTCTCGCAGGGAGTCGAGAAGGGATCTCAGGACGAGGTTGATGACTGTATGGCTCTGGGATTGCTTTCTCGCAGGGAGTCGAGAAAGGATCTCTGGGTGAGGTTGATAGTATTACTACTATATTATACTATGTTGTTCTACTCTCTCCTATTGATGCAAGACCGCTGAAGGTGCTAGTCTTCGATAGGACTAGGCCTTCTCTCTATTCTGGCATTTCTGCAGCCCAGTCCACATATACAGCCTCCCTTTGATAATGTTGCATATGTAGTGTAGATCCTTGCTTGCTGAGTACTTCAGAGTACTCACGGTTGCTTTTCTTTCCTTTTCCCCCATATCAGTTCGTCGTGACCAGATGACGGAGTCGCTGAGACAGCTACCCCGCCGACGATCGCTACTACTACCCCGAGGATGGATTCTTCTACGAGCTTGCCGACGACCAGGAGTAGGTTCGGAGGGTCCCAGGCAGGAGGCCTGCGCCTTTCGATCGTAGTGTTTTATTTTGCCCCGCCTTCCTAAAGGCCTTTCTGTTTCTATTTCATATCTGTACTCAGATATCTGATGCTTCCGCTGACGCTTGTTCGCAAGCTTATGTATTCGAGCCCTCGAGGCCCCTGGCTTGTAATATAAAGCTTGTATGACTTTATTTATGTTTTAGAGTTGTGTTGTGATATCTTCCCGTGAGTCCTTAGGCTTGATCGTGTGCATTTGCGTGTATGATTAGTGCACGATCGGGCCGGGGGCGTCACAATAGGCCACACATGTAGCTACTACCCTACTACAACTATCAAAACATCTACATCATCATCGACATGGGGATTTGGCTGGTCTCACCTCGAGGTCGGAGGTGGTCGATGACGGGGACGACGGCGGGGATGATGCAGGGGCTCCTTGATTTCTGCAAAAACAAAATATAAACAAAAACATTATTATCCTCATCTTAGGACTTAGTGAAACCCTATGCCTAAAACATCCTAGGTGTAGCCCTAACATTTAATAAAAATACCTTGTTGTAACCCTAAAAATTGAAAAGACCTATACATTTACTAAAAATACCCTAGTTCTAGCCCCAACATCTGTCCATCCATCCATCTATCTATATATCCTCATAAACCCTAGAAAAATGCCCTGGTTTTTTAACTACTGTCTACTTCTTGAATCATAGAAAAATGCCCTAATTCCACATAACTTAGAGTTTGAAACCCTATGTCTAACACAAAAACAAAAGACCTACATTTACAGAAATTTTTCTAATTTTCTGTTCTATTCTACATTTACTAATTTTCTATTCTATTCAAAAGAAGAAAATTTACTAAAAATTGCCTATTCTATTCAAAAGACCTACATTTATTTATTTTTTTCAATTGTAATCAAAAAACCTACATTTACTAAAAAAATCTCATATAGCATTCTAATACATTTCTGTACCTAAAAAATTCTATACCTAAATTCTTTTACTAAAAAATTCTATACCTAAATTTTTATACCAAGAGAGGTGGGAGGAGGAGGAGGAGGGAGGAGTGAGGGCTTCGGGCGGCTGGGGTAGGGAGGAGAGAGGAGTGTAGTAGGAGGAGGGAGGAGGGAGCAGGGCGGTCGGAGGAGGTGGGAGGAGAGCATCGGGCGCCGGCGGGAGGAGGGAGGAGAGAGGAGGGCCACCGGAGGGAGGAGAGAGGAGGGTGCGGGCGGCGAGAGGAGGAGGGAGGGAGGCAGATACCTTGGGGGCGACAGTGCGTGATGGCGGGCGACGACGGCGCGGGTGGGCGACGGTGGCGACGGCGCGCGGCAGGGAGAGAGCGAGTGAGAGTGTGAGGGGAGAGTGAGGACGCGCGCGGGCCGGTGTGGATATGGTGCCCATAGTAGTAGCGCTGGTTGGTAACCACCGCTACTGCTAAGCTACATAGCACTAGCGCGCTAAGGGAACCAACGCTACTACTAATGCTAAGCATGTAAAAAAAGCATCAAAAAAAGCATTGGTCATCAATGATCCTTTTGTGTAGAATCTAAATTTTCAGTATGAATCTTCGCCGGTTTATGAACCGGTGAATCTTCGCCGGTTTAGGAACCGGCAAAGATTCATATTGCCACAGATCCTACACATAGAGTACAATGAAGACCAAGTGGTTGTGATAGTTTGAGAAGCATCATATTTAAGGTGGTAAACATTCTGTTCACGGAGCGAGGTGGGACTAAACTTGGGTCTTAGAAGGGGACTGAATTTAGCAGTAGCGCTTGTTAAAGAAAAGCGCTATTGCTAAGTACAATAGCAGTAGCGTTGTTTACGTATAAGCGCTACTAGTATACCTAGCCTGCCGGCAACGGTCTGCCAATTATAGTAGTAGCGTGTTTTTTAACTACCGCGCTACTGCTATGTGCATAGTAGCAGTGCTCTTTCTGCTCAAGCGCTACTACTAATTAGTAGCGTCCACACTAGTTTGCCGCGGGGTCGTTGACACAGATGAGCAGAAGGAGGGAAGAGAGGGTTTGAGGATGTTCACATGATCAAGATGAGCGGGGCGCGCGGCCGGTGGGAGTGAATACTAAGTAGAGAGGGGATCGGCTGCACGGTGGTGATGGTTTGGAATGGAGACGGAAAGTGGACATGGGTTATAATTTGGGTGCGTACGTAACAACACTGACCAGCGGGAAATCGAAGAGTCGGATTTAGGATTGTCTCGGCGGAACATTGCCCTTCGGCACAGTCTGTGGCTCTCTTTGCCGCGACGTGGCTAGGCAGTGGGATGCCCTTCGACAGTCGCTGCGACTTCCTAGCTCTTCAAGGTGCAGAGTGATCTCAGGGCAGCTGGCAACCTCTTCGCTACGTCTTCTCGGTGACGGATCTTCTTTCGACTAATTCAACAAAGCTTCCTTCCGCTCTTCTCGGTCCAGCTAGTGGTGTTGGGTGCTTGTCGTAGGTCTCTTTCTGGTTCTACTTCTGTTCTTCCTTGTGCCTTCTTGTGTGTGTTGGATGCTATCTGTTGTACCTGATGTCTTGTATCTTACTCTTATTTACTCTTGTATCTTACTCTTACCTGTGTTGGAGTATAATGAAAATGGTTCAGGCCGGCGTAAGCCCGCCGTAGCACCGTCAAAAAAAGAGTCGGATTTAATCGATAAATAGGGATCAATCAACTATAGCAGCCCGTCAGTGCTAAAACTCCCTCCACTTTGCTTTTTCGAAAGAACTATCACTGACAGGTATTTTTTTTGTCCGGTCTATGATAACCATCCACCCAAGCACAAAGGACACTCTTCACTGACACGTGGCCAGAGGCCGGTCAGTGACGAAGGGTTGGTAGTGTTGGGATTTGTAATAGTGTCTCACGACTGCACATGGGCACACATTTGATTGAACCTTGGTTTCCATTTCTCATTGGTTAACGAATTCCTCATGCATGTGTGTTCCAATTGCCATCCCTGGAAGGCTATTATTTTTGCAAGAGCTCAAAACATGGTGGTAGTATGGTAAGATCCGTTACTATCACTACCATGCAGGCGTTGAAGTGATGAACACTAGGTCATTTCGAGTTGGTTTCTCCACTGAGAAGCAAGCTTTGCCCTCCTAAGTACTTGTTCTTGGAGACTGGAACAAAATCTAACCAGCTTAGTTTCTGGGTCTAGTGGAAATTGAAGAGCATGCTTGATTTGCTAAGAATTGTTGGCTAGCAAATGCATTGGCAACCCAAAATCGGCAATGTTTTTTTTTTTTTTGAACGGCAATGTTAATACTTCGAAAGTTGGCAACTTTATGTGAGTTGGGAGAAAAATTGGTAACCAGCCAATCACTAACCAATATTTGGCAGACGGAGGGCGTACAATATATCGACAAATATGAACCAAGCTTATTAAAAACTCGTCACGTGCACCATATACGGCTATTATTTATGAAGACCTTTAATTCAAAATATCTCATGCATTGGTCCGCGATAAAGTTTTCTCTCCACCACAACATGCGTGGATAACAACGCCTACATATATACCACCACCAAGCGAGGGGAACTCTGCCTGCTTCACATGTCATTTCGATGTATACTTCTCTTATACACCAATTGCAAGGGCAACAATATGCAAGGCAGTAAACATAAAGTTAGCTTAAGAATAGGAGACATCGGGCGAGCAATACCTAGACTCAAATGAATATCTGGTGCTCACGACGGCTGAGGAACGTGAACATTCCCCATTGCACAGGCACCTGGGCTAAACATTTTTTGTAATAGTAAGTAGTAGTCGTAACTCAAGATGCAAGCAGGGCGGAACTACCCGCTACGGTGCCGCGCAAAGCAATGCCACTAAGCGTCCCTGGGCCGACCGCATCGTCTCTAGGGGGCTCAAGTGGCCACGCGGACTTGTCTAGCGGGCATCCTGCATAACCAGCGTTACGGCAACATCTCTACCTCTCTGCCTATACGGGGGGTCCTCACGACGGAGCCGACAGCTGGAGCTAACCCTTTGCACTTGCTCAGTGATTCCTGATGATGTTGTCGACGGCGGTGATGCGAACTTGACCCAACTCCTTGCACCCGGTCGCTATCCTGATGATGCTGTCAACGACAGTGGAGCGAGCGTGCACATGCTTTAGCAAGTACATATCCTTTTTCAAGTACTGCTACACTACACATGCTTTGCCGTAACTCTGAAGTTTGTGTTGCCTGTGCAGTGTCAGTTTTCAGCAAACAATCTAGCAAGTTTAGCCGCTTTGTGCACTACAGATACAAATACATGTTACTTTGCAAAAGTGCTATTATGAGCTCGAGCTCACATGCTCTCGGATGCACAATCAAATTTTTAAAAAGTTAAACAAATAAAAAAAATTCTGATTTTTTTGTCAAGATACATTGAAGTTTTATCTACACACGTGCAAATTTTCACGGTAGAATCACATTTGTGGATGTGTCAGCAAAAAAAAAATTGTTGCTCCAAAATGCTTCCAGAAACACTCTGTTTGGAGCATCGATTTTGTTACTGTTGCCGACATCTCCACAAATGTTATTTCATCATGAAAATTTACACACGAATAGAAAAATCATCAAGGTTCCTTGACAAAAAATTCAGATTTTTTTTGAATTGTTTTACAATTTTTCTGAATTTTACTGTTCATCCAAGAGCATGTGAGCTCGAGTTCACATACTCCATGCCCGTATTTATCTCAGAGAGGGGAAAAGCCGTGGATTGTTGTTCTTGTCTCATCTTCGTTTTCGTTTTGTTATGTACCGTACTAAAAATATTCTGCTCTTAGTGGGAAATCGGGGGTGCCTTTGCTGATAAAACCAAAGGATTGCTGAAAATATTTTGGTTTAGAAAATTTGGATTGCTGGGCATATAGAGAATCAGATTTTGAGATTAGGCGAGACCACTACTTAGATTTGATAACATAACCGGCTTAAAACATTCTGGATCTTTGAAACCCATACCTCCCTGTTTTCTTGAAATGCATATCGTCCACCACACAAAACCATGCATATGTTTTTGCTGGTCATCTCGCCAGTATGATTGGAACATTGCAGTAATTCAGGCCCCTTTGCATATATGTTTTGGTAGCTTGAAAAGCGACATTGAACACTCTGGAATTACTTGGATGATATATTTAATTAATACTTATTTACCACTAAAGGAAAACAGTTTCTCTTTCCAACAAATAGTTTTTTTTTGCAAAGTTTGTCAATAAGATGCTGAAAGTAGTCTCATCTGTCTACCCCAACTATAGGGGTATGCCATGATAGATGTCAGTAGTAGCTTCGGTCGTGATATCAAGAATATCACAAACCTATACTCTTGAGTTAACTGGGTTACATAGGCTGGAAAAATACTAGATTTGGCTCCGCCAACCATCTGTCCCCAAGCAACGTAATAGTCATCAATTTCCCGATGGAAGCTAGTATCACTGAAACTATTTGCCTTCACAAGGATTAAGGAGTCATCCATAAAAATGAGATGTGAGACTGATAAGGCTTTCATACAAGCCTTCACACCTTGTAAATTGTTGGGACTGAGGCGGGAGCATGGATGAGACTTCGAAGGCGACGACTAGGGTTGGGAACCGGAGCCGGGGGGGGGGGGGGGGGGGGGGGGGGGGGGGGGGGGATGGGTTTGATATCACCCAGGCCAGGGCTCCCGTGCCCACGTTAAAGTAATGCACGCATTTAACAACTACCAAAACAACCCCCATGCCCAGACCATGCTGCCTATGAAATTGCTCCGACCGCGTCTATCTGTTGATGAGGCTTGTCACTGCTTCTTGCATGTCACTTACAGCTGGCCGTCAGATCCATGCACATCCTTGGCGGTTGCCGGTCAGATCCATGCACATCCTTGGTGGGCTGCACCAGCGTAGGCAGGCTTCTCTTCCTGGCAGGATTCGTTAGCATCAACGTCTTCAAGACGTGCCGCCAGTGCCCGCCCCACCCCCTTCCACCCAAGGATCCCTCCAGCACCTGCAACACTCTTCTCCTTCCTAGTCCGACATGAGGATCTGACCGGCGATGAGACATGAGGGGAGGGTGTGGCTGGAGCATGGCTCTGTCATGGGAGAGAGGGGTAGAGCCGAGGAGAAAGCGAGAGAAGCGAGGCGTTTCGCATGGTTCCTTCGATTTGAAGGTACCGGTGCATTCCGAATCCTGAGCAGAATATGTCATTCCAGGGAACAAGCAAGTTCTATTTCGTCGATCGAACCAAACAAAGAACGGCCTGCAAAACGAACTTGTTATGTTCGACTTGATGACCTGAACCAGACACACACTAATTTAGGTTCCACTTGATGACCTGAACCAATTTTTTTTTAACACAGTACAATCGAAGTCTCACTGAACGAACATCGCTGAAAACCTAAATAAATCCAGGAATAATGTGAGATGTTTGAGACTTAAACCCTGGTTAGCTGCGGATATCACTGTCCTTCTAACCATCGAACCACAAGTTGGTGTGCGACACACCCTTAGTTAATGGCAACAACTTGAAGAAGCATGGTGGAGCTCTCGTTAAATCCGAGCCTTCGATCGCGATGTAAGTGAAGGAATCGCGCGCATCCATCCAAATTCGGCGTCGGTTCGCTACTGTCTTGCCGCAGGCGTCGAATTCTTCAGAAGCACTCCTGACAAAACCCAACCTCCTCCTCACATAAAGCGAAAAACCTAACCTCCTCTGCGCCGCCACCACCCCCGCCGCCTCCAGATCGCCATCGTCGCCCCCGCCTCCTACTCCGTGCGCCCCCAGCCCCTCGTATCCGGTGATCCACAGGTACCGTTGCCTCCCATCCCCGCCTGCCACCATCGCTCCCCTACGCCCTATCTCGCCCGATGGTGGCTGCCGCGACGTTTTTTGACGATTTTTCTTGGGATTTTTTCCTTTCGGATCTCGGTGGTCTTTTTTTTCTACACTACTTACGACCCAAGCAGTCTGAATTCGAGCCCATGAATGGATTTTTTGAGCAAAGACCATGAGAAATATATATCGCTTCTCATCATCAGAGATAACACATGCATCTCAAATCCTTACATTTTAGAGATGAATTGTTTAAATTGCGTTACATGCACGTTAGTCAACCGGGAGAGAAAAAAATGAGTTGGCTCACTAAAATTTACAACGACCATGAAAGTACAGAGCAAGTTGAATAAAAGCACATCACATGCACCATAAACCACCAATATTTATGAAGACCTTCAATACAAAATAGCTCATGCATTGATCTGGGATAAATGTTTCTTCCCACCACAACATGAGGGACTAACGATGGCTAACAATGCCTACATATATCACCACCAAGCGAGTGATGTATTCTCTTCATACTTCACGAGTCCTTTCAATGCATTTCTCCCATACACCAACTGCTAGAGCACCAATAATGCAAGGGAAGCAGAGAGTTAGCTTAAGAATAGGAGACACCGGGAAACGAATACCTAGGTTGGACAGACTTCGCGGTACTAACAACTGGGCAGCAACACTGAACATTTCCCGATGCACAGGCAGCCAAACACTTAACTATTAGCGATTAGCAGTTATGACTAGTTTGTGCATCAGGCTTAGAAAACGTCTGGACCCGTGCGGCCAATATCCCTACAGAGACAACCCATAGATCAACAGAGGTGTGATGGTCGCCCCGGGCAGCACGAACTGTCAGAGCAAAGCGATCGGAAATCGAGAAGGGGGGCAACCCGCCGTCGGCCCGGGAAGCGCGAACGGCCACAGCAGGGAAGCTGCAGAGCTAGGTCGTGCGTGCCTCTCCGGTCACCACGAGGAATGAGTAACCGAGCCACCGGTCCACCCACGTGCTCACCCGGTCGAGCCATCTCCGGCCAAGCGTCTTGGGTGGCGCCGATGCTAGACACAGGAGAATAGGAAGAGAAAGCTACACCTACGTAGGTATTCTTACGTACACACACAGCCAGCGGCCACACCGGCCAACCCATGCACGCACTTCACTACCTAATCACTTACGCGTCATCTCTGTAACGACCACATGACCAAGCTGTTCAGCTAACTAACTATTGCATGCAACCAGGAACAAACAGACCAATTCTCTTGGCTCCAACTTGATCCGTCCAGCCATCCGGTTTGGCTCCAACACCTCACGCATCTTGTCGCTTCACACGACTATGCTGCATCGCACAGCACCATGGCTTCACACCGTCATCGGCATCTCACCATGCTCGCAACATCACATGGTGGCCCGGCATCTCACCACCTCCGCGCTCACAGAAGCTTCATTGGCTAGCCAGTCCCTAGATGGCTAGATCATCTAAGTTACATGCATAACGAAAGCAAACTAGATATATGCATGCAGATACAAAATATCAAGATTAATGCAAACACTTGCATGGCTAAAGGGGATGGCGCGACAGAGGCTCCGGCCGTGGCTACTGGCTACGAGAGGAAGGCTTCCTTGGGGAAATTGGGAAATTTTAGTGAGGGAGATGACAGATGGGCCAATCTGTCAAAACACGCAATGTAACGGTCAAACAAATGGTGTTGACTATTGTGCCACGACAGTGCTGTAATGCAGGCCATGTCTGTCATGATTGAAATCAATTTTGACCAAAGCGGTAACTAGCTTTTTCTGAAGACAACAACTTAAAAATGGTAGTTATATTGTTGGTGAAGTATCTGGTGAAAATCAGATTTCTGGGGAAATCTAGAAATTCGCATCGTGGACCCTCAGATTGACAAGGAAGGGCGCAGATTTGAGGTGGGATCACCACCAGCCACTTAGACAAAACTTTATATATAACCCCTTATTTGCATGATAAATTAGTCAGGGATTACCTTCTCAGTTGCTCTATTTGCATGATAAATTAGTCAGGGATTACCTTCTCAGTTGCTCCACTTCCTATCTCCCGGGACCAACGTGAACACTTGCCCGTGCACATGCAGCCAAACACTTGACTATTAGCGATTAGCAGTTGGTAAACGTTTGCGGCCGGACGATCGGCTAACGACTCGGCCAGTCGCACACGAGCCGGGCGATTGAATCGCAATCGTGCGTCTCGTAGGATCCTTTCGTGTGGGCCCTGCACCGTCCTTCCCTTCCGCCTAGACCTCAGCCATATCCCCTTCGGGCCTTCCCCACCTCTCAAAACTTATCCGACGAGCGCCATCCCCTCCTTGCAACTCCTTTTTTCATGGCTCACGGGTGAAGCTCCCTTCATGGCTGCTCTTCTCCTGTGCGTCCTCACCCGAATTTTCTCATGGATGCGAGCTGCATCCGGCACAGGTGCGAGTTGGGACCCCGGCACCCTTCGCAGCTGCATCTCGGGCTGGCCGCGAGCTGAGACACGCAGGCGACGACGCGGCGACCATGGCCGGCGAGTGCTACAACTGCGGCAGCCTGATGTTGGGACCAAGGTTTTGGCTACCGAGGGGCACTTTTTTCTCGTGGGTCACCGAGAAACTCGGTTACCATGGTTACCGCGAAATTCCGAGCAAATTTCGGACGAAATTTTTTGAATTTTTTTTAATCCGAACAAAATTCGTCAAAAATTCATTCAAATTCAAAATTTCAAAATTTTTCGCTTGGGAAGTTGATTTCTCGTGGGGTACTGGGAAACACGGTAACCGCCCGATAACCGGTTTTCTCGGGCGGTACCCAAAACCATGGTTGGGACCAGCACCCAGTTTTGTTACCACCATGTGCTATTCTGGTTTTGCCCAATTTTTACATTGTTCTGCTACCACCGTTTCTTGGTTTGCTGGAACCAACATAAATTTTTGCTACCATCCCCGGTTTGGGTTTGCTGGAATCGATTTCAACCTTTTACAATTTTGCTACCACCGGCGTTTTGGTTTGCTGGAACCAGCTCCAATTTTTGCTACAACCTTCGTTTTTTGCTTTTGCTGGAACAACACCATTCTTGCATTTTTTCTACCAATGGTGTTTTGGTTTGTTCGAACCAGCTTCAATTTTTGCTACCACCGGTGGTTCGATTTTTGCTGGAACATCATCCAATTTTGCATTTTTGCTTCCACCCTTTTTGGTTTTGCTGGAACCAGCACAAACTTTTGCTACCACTGTTGTTCGATACAAGCCACGAGGTCGTCGCCAATGATTCTGCAGGGGGCGAGGGGAGTAGCACCGACGAGGGGCGAGCGTCGGCCGGCGGCGGTCGACAGCGACCGGGTTTGTTTCCTTGACCGTGACCATGACAAGCTGCTTGCTGTATTTCTTTTTTGCTGCAACCTGCCCCTGCTATGAGCTGCGAGCCAACCGGCGACAGGAGATGGCGGGTTGCCGACGAGCACGAGGCCGGTGATGAGCGCGGGCGGGCGCGGCGATGGAGATGCGGGGGAAACTGCGCGAGATGCGGGGGGAAGCTGTACGAGGAGGAAGGAAGTCATTCGGCGAACCCTTTTTTCGCTGGATCCAACGGCCAGGGCGATTGTGATCCGGCGGCTAGCGCTCGACCGGCCCAAATTTGGGCCGGCGTGCCGGCGCCTAGCACTCCCCTTAGCAGTTATGACTAGTTTTTGTGCACCAGGCTTAAAAAATGTCTGGACCCGTGCGACCAATATCCCTCAGAGATGACCCATAGATCAATGGAGGTGTGATGGTCGCCCCGGGCAGCACCAAAGGCCAGAACAACGCGATTGGAAATCGAGGAGGCCGGGAAGCACGATCGGGCCAGAGCAGGGCAGCTGCCGAGCTAGGTGGTGCTGGTGCCTCTCCGGTCGCCACGGGCACGAATCACCCAGCCGCCGGTCCACTCACGTCCTCACACGACCACGCCATCTCCGGCCGAGCCTCTTGGGCGGCGCCGGTGCTCGACACAAGCCGCCTCGCTGCAGGGACGTTCCTTCTTCGCCCGTACCGACGGCTCCAGGTCCTCCGCCTAAGCGTCGCTGTCCATGGCGGACCGCGGCACGCGGCAGGATTGTGGAGGAGAGCCTACTTGAGATGTAAAAACACCAGCCACGCGCCAATTATCCAATTGCCTTCAGTTGGCTTCCCCGCCACCGACCGCCGCCCGACCAACTCCGCGCGGGCCGATTTCGCCCAAAATCGATGCCGCCGCCGCCCGCCTGTCCCCGGCCACCTGCCTCACCAGAGTAGCGACAGCTGTCCCCTGCAACCGCCGATTCGATTTCGGCCGCCGCTTCGTATCGAAGCTTCGCCGGAGGTCCGGCTGCGAAATGGCTCCCCTCCCCGGTCATGGATGGGCTGGGCTTGTTCTTAGCCTCGACCCACTACCGGAAGTAGGGGAGGCGCGCCACACCGCCCACCTCCACCATTCTTCCCGCCGTACGAAGCCGGCCGGCCGCAGCGCCAAGCTCCCGCCGCCCCTCCGACGCTCCTCCGCCACCCCTACGCTGCTCCTCCTCCTCTCTCTGCCTTGAATCGCCGCTGCACCGCCGCCCCGATTCATGCTGCCATCGTCGCAATTCACCACTCCCGCCGCCCCTCCGATGCTGCTCCGTCGCCTCCACGCACAGCAGCCGCTGCCCCCATGCCGCCGCCCCGAATCCCGCTGCCGCCGTCCGGACTGCCACCACCCCGATTCGGCCGCCACCGACTAGTTTTTACATCTCCATTTTGCATCATCTATTGGAGTTGCTCTTTTACATCTCCAATATACATCATCTGTTGAAGTTGCCTCGTTTTTAAGATGTAAATTTTTACATCTCCTGTTTTACATGTCCAAATTTGCATCTTCTATTCAAGATGCTCTTATAATTAGGGGATATCAGGGGAATTTTAGCGAGGGAGGCTGACATGTGGGCACATCTGTCATAACGGCCAATGTAACTGTCAAATAAACAGCATTGACTATTGTGCCATGTTAGCGCCGCAATGCAGGCCATCCCTGTCATAATCGGAATCAATTCTGGCCAAAGCCTTAGCTAGCATTTTCTGCCAAAAAAATGATTCAAAGTTATTTGGCATACAAAATAAAGTGGTAATTTTTTTTTTTGACCCTAAACCGATTTGTGGTATTTTGTTTTTGTATTTACTCATGCTCAGCTGTATACCATAGTTCTACATCATAATCAACTTTATTTTTTCCAAATTTTCATTCAGTTTCATGTATGAAGCTTGTCATTGTGGAGTAGAGAATCAATGTTTTTCTTTTAGTTTCTCTTCGGTACAATCATTTCCATGTTGTGCCCCATACCAGCGGCTTTAATTCTGATTTGTGGATAATAAATCTAAGTGATAGTAAATTAAAACATATCGCCCTTACTTACTACTATTATTTGTCGTTTTACAAGATTTATCACATAATATGAGTCAAAACTTCAATTATAAGTTTTGATGATTTTAGGCCAGATTAAAGTATTGTGATTATTGTCTTTTGCAAGTGGCTACTTCATCAATTTCTTCATTTTGGTAAGCACTTCATCGTCGCAAATATCGCAGGGTCGTTCTAGGCATGGGCCGACTGGGGACAACCCAGAGTCACAGCCTCCCTCACTATTGGATGTCATTTAAACATGAAATTTGGAGCATTCTATCGTTGCACCTGAAAAATTGCAATATTTTTTATATGTATGCAACATCAACGCCATTTTGTTTTTCTCACGGTATGTCAAAACACATGCGAGAAACGACGAAGCATTTCAAACACACCCATGAAGCGCATTTATTGTGTGTAATTGTAACAAATGCCCATGTACAAGTCACATCAATCTATGTGGGAAGAATCATCGATGCATCATGTAAATCAACGTTTGCAACAACACGAAGAATTATTTGTAGCACGAGTGCAACATTTACAGCAAACCTCCAGAATCATCACAATGTGTACCCATGGGTTTGCAACAAACCGAAAATGAGTTTGTAACTAACCTTTCAATATCACCGTTTCGTTCATCAAGTTACCCAATTTGGGCTTGTCGATGATTAATATGGCTCACTAGAGAACCACCAGATCAGGTGACACCATATATGTCCAAAATCCCTTTGTCCATTCCCCTCTAACCCAGGCAAAGCAGAGCGAAAGGATCCAATTTTGGATCCAACTTGAGCTCCTTCCATGGGTCCAGGGCATAAGCTTGTCGACCTTTTTTAAAGCTCCAAAATCTGAATTTTTGAACCTTTTTCGAATATCTGGTTTTTGTCAAAGCTGCCCTGATGTCATATGACCATGAAATTTTGCATGCACCTGGAAAACCTGAGCATCTTTGGTGCTAAAACATTTAGATTTTTTATATCTTTTTAATATAAAATTCATCACAGGAGTAGATGAGCCTAAGCTCAGAAACGTAATCCTCCAACTATTAATGGTTTTTTATATCCCATATATTTTAAAGTTAATATTAACGTTGCGCAGCTAGAATTTTTTACTCTAGCTTCTCCCTTGCAATCAACATGATTCTTCATGGTAATGTCCAACTTGTTTAGAGTAGAATCGTTTTGTTAAGCTAGCCTAGCGTTTGTGTGCTGACCAGGTTTGGAACTAAGAAGTTATCTAAAACACAATTAAGATAGGACCTCACAGAAAACATAATGAAAGTTTTGTGAATGAGGAAATATTTTCGCTACTTTAAACAATTAAAAAAACTTGCCAAGTACATGCATACATAGATAGCTGCGGAAAGTGTTGAAAGTTAATTTAGATGAAGTATACAATGGAGTGAGGGTCGATATATAGAAATTCAGACATGGGTTTGAAAATTTGGACAGAGGTATCTACTGAAGCCTTTCTTCTAGGTTGGACCTTGGGATAATGTGCGGTCCGGGCCAACCTCTAGATGGGCTTTGAAGCACACGCCACCTCAATTCTCGTGGATTTCCTACACAAGTGGGGTTAGGAAATTGGAAGACTAGAAGTGAAGTAGGAGTATACTAGCGAACTGACACACAAGCGCGTCGAGTGATGCAACTCCAAAGGAAGAGAGGGAAGGGCGGCAATAACCAGCCACCGCATCATGATCGTCGTCGCTAGTAGCCATCTCCACCTCCACAAGGTCTGTTATCCCCCCCCCCCCCCCCTTATTTCTTTCTCTCTCACGATTGCGCATGGGCGCACATTTGATTGAACCCTAGTTTCTGTTTCTCATCGGTTAATAAATTCCGCATGCACGTGTCTTCCAATTGGCATCTCCGGCGGGTTATTATTTTTGCAAGAGCTCAAATCGTGGCGATGGTAGGCTAAGGTCTGTTACTGTCACTACCTCTGTAGCTGTTCAATTGATGAACATCATGTCGAGTTGGATTCTTCACCGAGGCGCAAGCTTTGCCCTCATAAGTGCTTGTGCTTGTAGATTGGAACATAATCTAACTGGCTTAGATTCTTGGTCTAGTGGAAATTGAAGAGCATGCTTGATTTGCTAAGAAAATTAGGCTAGCCATTGCATTGGGAAGCCAAAACTGGCAATGGCAATACTTACCAAAACTTGGCAACTTTATGTGAGGTTGGAAAAAAATGGTATCCAACCAATCACTAGCCAATATTTGGCGCGAATTTTTGGCATCAATCCAAACATGCTATAAATGCGTAAACGTATTTTGACCTGTTACTATGTACTCTTCTATCTGGTTTTATTGCACCCCTCATATTTTGAGCGAGATTTTGACCATACATGCAATTAAACAGATATGGAGTATATGGTACAAAAAGTATAATGTTATATTTTTATTTGAAAGAGGTTTTCCATGGTATATTTTTGTGACATATAGTTTACATTTTGTTAGTTTAATTTATAGTCAAACATTGCCCACAATAAGAGGGAGCCTAATAAACGGGAGGGAGTACAATATATGGACAAGTATGAACCGAGTTGATTAAAAACACATCACATGCACCATATTCCGTCGTTATTTATGAAAACCTTTAATTCAAAAAAATCTCATGCATTGATCCACGATAAAGTTTTCTCTCCACCATAACATGAGTGGCTAACAATGCCTATATATATACCACCAGCAAGAGAGGGCACTATCTCCATGCTTCACATGTCATTTGGACGTACTTCTCCTATACACCAATTGCAAGAGCAACAATATGGAGTGCAGTAAACATAAAGTTAAGTTAAGAATAGGAGACATCGGGCGAGCAATACCTAGACTCAAGTGAATATCTGGTGCTCACGGCGGCTGAGCAACATGAACTTTCCCCGTTGCACAGGCACCTGGGCTAAACATTTTTATAATAATAATTAGTTGTTGTAACTCAAGATGCAAGCAGGGCGGAACTAGCAGCTACGGCGCCCCATAAAGCAAGCCCACAAAGCGCACCTGGGCGACCGCATCGTCTCTAGCGGTCTCAAGTGGCCTCATGGCTTTCTCGAGCAGGCAACCTGCATAACCTGCATTACGGCAACATCTCTACCTTTCTGCCTATAGGGGGAGTCCTCACAATGGAGCTGTCAGTTGGAGCTATCCCTTAGCACTTGCTCAGCGATACCTGATAATGTTGTCGACGTTGGTGGGGCGAACTTGACCAAACTCCTCGCAACCGCACTGTGACCAGATGATGCTATCAACGGTGGTGGCACGAACATGCACATGCTTTAGGAAGTACATATTCTTTGTCATGTACTGCTACACTACACATGCTTTAACGTTACTTTGAAGTTAGTGTTGCATGTGCAGTGTCAGTTTTCAGCAAAAAAACCGATCCAGTTTAGCCTCCTTGTGCACTACAGATACAAATACATGTTACTTTGTATTTATCTTGGAGAGAGGAAAAACCATGGATTGTTGTTCTTGTCTCGTTTTCATTTTGGTTTTGTTATAACGTACCAAAAACACACCGTTTGTTTCTCTCATTGAAAATTCAGGGATGCCCTTGCTGATGAAACTAAAGGACTGCTGATAATAATTTGGTTTAGAGAATTTGGACATCTGGGCATATAAAGAATCTGGTTTAGAGAGTAGGCGAGACCACAACTTAGATAACATAACTGGGTTAAAACATTCCAGATCTTTGAAACCACACGCCTCCTTGTTTTTCTTGAAATGCATATCGTCCACCACGCAAAACTATGCATATGTTTTTCCTGGTTATCATCTCCCCACTGTAAGGAACATTGCAGTAATTAGCGCTGCTTTGCACAGATGTTTGTGTAGCTTGAAAACCGACATTGCACACTCCAAAATTTCTTGGATGATAGCCTTAATTAATACTTCTTTACGAAGAAACCTGTCAGTAATAGCTTTGGTCATGATATCAAGAATAACACAAACCTCTACTCTTGAGTTAACTGGGTTACATAGGTTGGAAAAAAAATACCAGACTTGACTCCACCAATTATCTGTCCCCAAGCAACGTAATAGTCATCAATTTCCCGATGGAGGCTAGTACCATTGGAACTATTTGCCTTCATAAGGATTAAGGAGTAATCCACGAAAACAAGATGTGAGACTAATAAGGCTTTCCTGCAAGCCTTCCCGAGGCATGAGCATGGAGGAGACTTCGAAGGCGACGACAAGGTTTTGGTAACCGAGCGAAATTTTGAGTTACCGAGCGGTATCCACGTTCACTGATGACCCCCGGCTAAATGGGCTTATCGAGCAAATAATACCAGCCTTTTTTGAACTTTTTTCGGGCCCGGGCCAGCCAACCTCTCTCGCTGCTTACACAGAGTTAGCAACGCACGAAACCTACACGCGACGCTTAGTTTTCTTCCCCAGATCGAGTTCCCGCAAGAAATTTGGCTACCGGGCTAGTGTGAGACAGCAACGGCGGCGCCCAATCCGCCCCTTAGCTCTCTTTCCGACGGTAACACACCCGTGTTCTAAGCACTCCACGGCCTCCACCTGTGTCACCCTCCGGCCTCCGGCTTGGTCCGTGTTGGAAGGGGAAGGGGGAAGGGGGTGGCGACGGCGAGCGGCAAACTATGGGGGTCGACGCCGGTGTCCCTTATGCAGGTCAAGCTGCTATTGCCATTGGTCAGGGCAGAGTTCACGGCAGCGGCAGTGCGACGATCATCGCCGGCCCTTCATCAGGAGGACGAGGAACATGCTTTCTGGATGACATCAACCAGTGTGGATCGGGAGGGTCCTGTCATGTTAGATCTGCGTTCATTTTTCTTTGAATCAAATTAGTTTATAGAAATAGAAGTAGTACCAAATACTCAAGTATTTACTAGCTGGAGCAAGTAATCTTTGATGTAAGTGCAACAGGTTATACACTTTCAGGTTGCTATATGTGTTGTTTAAATAACTTATTTGCTATAAATACAGGAGGGATGCTGTCAAAATTTCAAAATTTTAAGTTTTAGGTAATTAAAAATTTCAATTCTAAAAATTTCATTCGAAATTTGCTCAGTATTTCATGGTAACCGTGGTAACCGCGTTTACCGGCCCCCTCGGTAAAAATGCCCCATTCGGTAACCAAAATCTTCACGACTAGGGTTGGGAACAGGAGCCGAGTGGGGAGTGGATATAACTCAGGTCAGGGCTCCCATGCCTAGATGCCCACGTCAAAGTAATGTAGGCATTTAGCAACTACCAAATCAACCACCATGCCCAAATCATGCCGCCCGTGAAATTGCTCCGATCGTGTCTATCTGTTGATGATGCTCGTCGCTGCTTCCTATATATCACTTGCAGTTGCCGGTCAGATCCCTACACATCCTTGTCGAGTGGCACTGGTGTAGGCAGGCTTCTCCTCCTGGCAAATGGCATGATTCGTCATCATCAACGCCTTCGAGACGCACCACCAACGCCCGCCTCCTTCTACTTGAGGATCCCGCCAGCACCAATCATCTTCCGCCAGTGTTTGCCTCATTCTACCCAAGGATCCCGCAAGGGACACCCGAGGATCCTGGCAGCGCCTACAATGCTCATCTCCTTCCCACTCCGACCCGAGTATCTGGAGGATGATCAGAGATGACGGGAGGGTGGAGGCCGAAGCATGGCTCTGTCGTGGGAGAGAGGTGTAGAGCCGAGGAGAAAGCGAGAGACGCGAGGCGTTCTGCGTGGTTCCTTTGATTTGGAGGTACCAGAGCATTTCAAATCTGAGGGGAGTATGTCATTCAAGGGAACAAGCAGATTTCATTTTTCGATCAAACCAAACACAAGTGTGACCCTTGGTGTGGAATGGACTCGTTCCATTCCACTTGATGACCTGAACCAAAACTTAATGGCAACAACCTGAAGAAGCACGGTGGAGCTCTCGCTCAATCTGAGCCATCGATCGCGACATAAGCGAAGAAATCCTGCACGTCCATCCGGTCTTGGCATCGGTTCGCTTGTATCTTGCTGCAGGCGTCGAATTTTTCGGAACAACTGACAAAATCCACCCCCCTCCTCATCACATAAACGAAGAACCTAACCTCCTATCACTACAAGAAATACGTCAACTTCCGACCATCACTATTGGTCACTGAATGGTCATTGTTTTCCATTTGTGACCTTTTTGTGACCAAAAACAGATGGTCAAAAGCTGACCATTTTAAACTAAAATTAATGACCTTTCTTCTGGAATGGTCATAGACATTTATGACTAAAAAAAAGGTCGTAGATTCAATGACCAATTATTTTGGTCACTAGCAATCTGCCCACGCCACGTCAGATCCACCGTGGCAAGCTGACGTGGCAGAAATACGACCAAATGAAAAGGTTGTAAAATAGAATCAGCTCGGTCCATTTCGGCCGTCTACATGGGCCAAGCCCAATAATTCAGCCTATTTAGTGTTTTTTTCACTTTATTTTGCTTATCTGCATGGGCCTGGCCCAATTACTTTCCGGGATGGAGCCTTTTTCTGATCAATTTTTTTTATTGTCCACTCTTGTTTTGGGCCACAGCATTTTTAGTCTAGTTCTAGTTTGGGCCTTGGCCTATTATTTTCTAGGATGCAGCCTTTTACAAACTATTTTTTTACAGTCAACTCTTTTTTTAGGCCCAAGCCTTTTTAGTCTAATTCTTGTTTGGGCCTCGGCCTTTTTAGAGCCCATGTTCATATTTTGCATAACTATAAAGTGCAAGATCCACATAACTATAAACACAAGCCCAGGTTCACAAGTGATCCACATAACTTCACTAGTGCTCCATCCACATAACTTCACAAGTGCTCCCAAGTTCACAAGTGCAAAACTCTACCAGGTTCACAAGTGCTCCCAGGTTCACAAGTGCAAAATGCAACAAACTGCATAACTTCACATGTTCAAAGACCAACCGGTTCACGACCTACTACGACATAACTTCACAGGTTAAAAGACAAACTGTACAGCCATCAAATTGCCTTAGCTCCAAAGAGAGCCATCAAGTGGGCTAACTTCTCATCCTGCTCTTGAGACTTCTTGCGCAGCAGCTCAAGTTCCTTGTCGCGTGCAGCTTCAGCTTCTTCCGCCTTCATCTTGATTGCCGCCAATTCTTCTTGCATCACTTCAGCTTGAAGCTCCGACATCTCCAGCTTCTGCTCAAGATCGCGAACATGAGCAGCCACAATAGCAGTTGCTTTTCCGGAGTTGTTCCTAGATGACTGGAGCCCAACATTCTTGAGGAATGTGCTTTGCTTGACTTCCGTCTTGAGCACTTCGTCAACAATTTCAGCAGCAGACTTTGGCTCTTCACCTTCTGGTACCGGCGCGTCCTTCATTTTTTCCATCTCAAGCTAGCATATGGAGGAAAATGATAGACATTAGTGGCAGATCTATTTCACATTCTGCAAACCAAACGAAGCAAGATAAACCAAACCAGCACACGAAATGGATTATTTGAAGTAACCAAACCAGCACAGAAAATCTATACGTAGATATTATCAATAACAGATTCATTATAGCAAGTGTACACACTTATGCGATCTGGAGACATGCAATTGGAACAATATGATCGCTTCATTAAGCCTAGAATGGCAGTTCTATATAAGATGGCTTCCCGAGTGAGCCGATCATCAAACTAACATTCAGATCAATTTTCATCATATCATAAAAAATGCAACAAATAGCTATAGCAAATTCTGATATCTTTGTTGAACTATCTTAGTCTCTAGCAAACAGCATCAAAGCATGGAACATAGTGTGTGTTCTTGCTGGCTGTGAATGAAATAGGGCTGAGGTTTCTAGACAAAAGTTTGAACTGGCTGGACAAAGCATGGAGTGACTTATTATGGCAGTCTTGACTGGCTTCGAAAACCCGTGCTTCTTGCTGTTGTGGGTGGCCTTGAACAAGTCAATCGCAGAGAGCTCCTCACCCTTACGCTCTTCTTTCTGAAATGTTTTTCAACAAAAATCAAAATGTTATTCAGCAATAATCAGAAATGTTATTCAACGAGGATCAAACAGTAAGGTCTCTAGAGAAAAGTTCTCACAGTGGCAAAAATGTGTGTTGTGTAGTGCCTGGAACCAGTTCTCTGTTGGTACATGACTTTTTCTCGATTCATCTTGTTCGACACACAGGTTTCCTACAAAAAAGCATACTGTCAGCATGATCTAGCACTAGCATATCATGTGCAGAACATAAAGCAGCATACAAAGCAGAGACAAACCTTGTGTCCGTCAGACCACATCTCCACCAGAGCTTGCCATTCATCGTCCGTCAGATCTGGCACCGGAGACTTGATGCTGACTTTGTTTGTGGCTACGGTATCAAAATATTTCTTCTTGATCTGATGGGGTCTGTTCTTTGAATTTTTCTGCAGAATATCTTTGCACGCGGTCTTGATGGTCTCCGAGTCCATGTTCATCTCAAAATTTGCCTACCAAGACAGCAAACAAGGTAGGAACAATATTAGTGATCATGCATAGATGTAACAGAAAATAGATAGCACATTAACTACGAAACAAGTAGCTTACAACTACTTTCCCAATGTAGTTCTCCAATAGACTAGCATTTTTTTTGTATTGCTTGAAGTGAGGAAGAACCGGCAGATGGCTTCTTGCAACGAGTCCACACTCAGAAGCAAGCTTTGCTGCCTACAGAGGCTTCTCTGGACGCTTCATCCCTTCAGCAATTTGAATAGGCACCTTGCTACCAAGCGACTTGGTGATTCTCTCTAGCCCTTTGCCCTTTCTATGTCTAGTCTTGGTAGTCATTGCATCTGAAAATGAAATTGAACTCATAAATTAGAAGAGAAATCAACAAATGCAGGAATGGTTCTGCTAAACAGGTAAGCATACATGATCATTCCATTTGGAAAATGCACTAGTAAAAGAGAGCATTGCAAAGGTCAACTTGCTTGATTGAAGCACAAGCTGCTGTTCTTCTTTACTGATGACAACATTCCTGTCAATAGAAGGTGCAACAGGGCTGAGGTCTGTGTGGACAGTGCCTGTTTCATCTATGCAAATAGTTCCTCCTTCATCTAGGCAGACAGTGCCACTTTCATCCATGCGGAGAGTGGTTTCTTCATCCATGGGCGGCAACTCATCACCCATTTGCACCGAGGTCTCAGAGTCCATGGGTAGCAGACTTTCCTGATGGTCCGTCGCAGCCGCCATCTTTGCTTTTTGCCTTGTGACCCTATCAGGGGCAGGTTCATCAGGTTCCAGGATCCTCTTTGTTTCTCCTGGAGGTGGGGCCATCACCCTTCCTGGAGGCATTGCAGCAGATGTTTCTGAGCTCTTCTTCTTCTTGCTGACTGTCTTCTTGTTGACTTTCTTCTTAACACCAGGCCTCTTCGTCCTAGATCCCTTCAGTGCCTCATATAAACAGTACAGAAAAAAGCATTAGATCACAAGAGAAATATGTGAGCACAAGGAAACACAGAGCATACAAGAACCCCAACCCTCCAAGCAAGACAGAGTTTGCACCTTAACAGTCTTCTGCACTATAACATCATCCACTTCCTCTCCGTCAATAACTTCATCCTCCTTAGGATTGTACTCAGGGTCATCATTGATAACTCCACTACCTTCTTGAACCTCATTAGTTCTACCTTCTTGTACATCATTCGTTTTTCTAATCATTGATGCTATTGCACCGATGCCAAGGGACTGGAACATCCGATTGTTCCTTATCATATTTCTAGCCCTAACCTTCTCGTACTCAGTGAGAGGCTTTTCTTTGCATGATAAAGGAAACGTAACTGTTAGGTGAATGGTTGGAATGCATGGACAGATAGCCTAACATATCTTATGAAATTTTATTATCATTTAATCCTAGTTATTCGGGTAAGGAAGACTAACAGCACACAGGCATAATTAAGCCAGCTTATTCAGATTGCAGCAATACATTTTACTTAGCATATTAAGACATAGATTTTATAAAACTGACAGTATAACCACAAGGAGCAAGTTGCATACCAACGGTTGGCCTCATTTTTGACCTTGTCATCCTTGCCATGGATGATCTTGAGGTGGTGCTTGCAAAATAGAATAAACAACAATCAGATACAACAGGGATAAAGTAAACTGATGCACTTATATCAATAAAGGAAAGCATTTGGACCATCATGCACATACATGTAATACATATGAAGCAAACTTGATGGATCAACAATACAGTGATGTAGTGTTATTAATTAAGCAAACATGTAAGTGCACTAAACAAGCATGCATGTACCCTGGAAAGATATGAAGCTTCTCTTAATATCTTCACTACATCAAGCAGGATGTAGTAATGTACATCAAGAAATCTGCTACTGCCTCATGTAAAGTACAAAAGCAAGCAAGCAAAGTGCTAGTAGTACTGCTGATGCAAACCCTAACCCTATGTACGCTAGCAAGCAACTGAATTGAAGAGTAGCAGCAAGTAAGCAAGCATCCCCATGATGTACTGAAGAGACTAACAACGCTTGGACTGACATTCTACTGATTGTATTACTCTGTGTATTCCAAGCAAAACTAAACTAAACTAAACTAAGATAAATAGAAATTAGCATGTGATGAACAAAGATGACTTTAATAAATAAGAAATCAGCATCAGTCACTATACATAGAAAAAACAGATTATGTAGTATGGTTCCTATATCAGGAAGTGAAAGTGTAAATCGCACATCCACAAACGGGCACCTTATGGGCATCCTCTATGAACAGGATATGCATAAGGTGCTTTCAGCGTCCACAGTTTCACTTCAACAAGCTTTGATGATGATAAGCATAAATGGGAATCTAACTCAAAACAAGAAAAAAAAATACCCCATGCATGTTCCTCTACAACTTATACAACAATTTTTCAGAAGCTTCAAGAGGGCAGCCAAACCCGGTTTGATTTGGTATATCAACCCATATAGAGACATATCATGTTGAATAAGTAAAGCATGCATGATACACTCATCCTAATCAATGTGCAGTAGCACATTCTCATAATAATGGTACAAAAAAATAGAATTCTGCTAAGACCCACAACAATTGCAAGCAAGTGGCTTTGTGTACCCCCATCACAAATGCAGGCTAACCCATGCATAGGCAGACCATCATAAAGAAGAGTAGCATGTAGTAGCAGCATGATTCCCTGTTGTAACTCACCTTCATCAGAATTTAGACTACTTTACCAATTATTACAAGATTTACATACACAGCCTTGACAATCTACGTAGCAATCCCACACTTTTGTTCACAAGCCTCGCAACAATGGAAGGGATCTGTTTACAGGAGCAGCTACCACCATTTACCAATTAGTACAAGATTTACATATGAAGTATGTCAAGTGAATTAGTACAAGATTTACAGGACCAACATGCAGTCTTAACAACAGTAGTCAATACATAAAGAAGCACACGCTCTTAACAACAATTGAAATCATGCATAGGCAGGACCACATGAACCCCATGAAACCCATGAAACTCTAACCCCATGAAACCCATGAAACCCTAACCAGAGGGAGATCATCCCCATGAATCCACATTGATCCTTCTCCATGAACAAGAAAACCAGGAGATCCATCAATCCTAACCCTAACCATCTCCATGAACCCGAGAAACGTGTACCCCATGAACCCTAACCCTAACCATCCCCATCCCCATCGATCCATCCCCATGAACCCTAGAAGAACCCATGAGGGGGATCTACCGAACCCTAGAAGATCTACCCATGAATATCGAGGGGAGATGGATCGAGGGGAGAAGTACCTAGGGCGGATGATGTTGATGATGCAGCGGTGGTCATCGTCGATCGTGCCGTCGTCGTCGATGTAGCCACCATCGTCGATGTAGCCGCCGTCGTTGTCGATGTAGTCGGTCGTAGTCGATGCGGGCGATGTAGCCGTCGAGGGGAGGGGATTCGTCGTCAGGGAGGACGGCGCGACGCGGCGGGGCGGGGCGGCGCTGCGGCGGGGCGGCGCGGAGCAGGGGAGGGAGTGGGAGGCGGAGAAGCTAGGGACGTTCGTCGTGGAGAGGGGAATGGAATGGGGAAATTTTGGGGAGTGGGAGGGGAGGGGAATGGAGTGGTGGTGGGTCCCGCGTGTTTAGTGGGAGAGGAGTGGTGGGTCCCGCATGGTAGTGGGAGAGGAGTGGTGGGAGGGAAAATTTGATGCTAGGAGGGAAATTTTGGTGGGGTGGGAGGGAAATTTTCACCAGTTTTTAGAGGTTTGGAGGCAGAAAAATTTAGGGTTTTTTTTTGTAAACTTTGTAGAAATCATGGTTAAAATTATACCGAATAGCTCAAGAAAACATCGGCCTTCCAATTTTAATATTTTTGCTAGTTGGTAGGCCACATTTGATGATGTGACGCGGAGGTCTCCCATTTTTTTGATTTTTTTTGAATTTTTTACGGTGTTTTAAAAAACCGGCCGATTTCGTCGCGGCGGCCGTCCGTGGCTAGGGGTTGAATCATGCAAAGTTTTTGTCGATTCTTTGATGAAATGCCTACCTTTGAAGCTAAAAATGATTTTTAGCAAAAATAACGGGCAAGCTATGGAGGACCCGCAGTTTAAATTCCAGCCGGTTCCAGCTAAATCGGCCGAAGGTTGTCTGAATGGCCGGGAGTAGCTACAAGGGTTAGAAATGCATGATTTTTGGCGGCCGTCCGTAAAATAGGGTCTGCTTTGAGGTAGACATGGAATGGTGCCGTTTGGGATGACTCTCCTTGTAGCCGCTTCACGAAAAACACATGTTTTTAGCATTCAAAAAATGAAAAAGGTTTTTTTTGTGAAACAAGTTGGAACCTCGCTTTGGCAACATTGTTTTCCATCACAAGATGGAGGCATGCACCAAATTTGGGCATATTATCACAAACTATTCAACGGATGCGGCCATATCATTGCTCGTTTGGCTTGAAAGCCATGAATCTTCGTTCATGGTAGGTCGTTTTTTAGAACACCTTTTCAAGAAAACATCGGTATTCCAAGTTTAGTATTTTTGCTAGTTGGTAGGCCACATTTGATGTTGTGACGCGGAGGTCTCCCATTTTTTTGAATTTTTTTTAATTTTTTACGGTGTTTTAAAAAACCGGCCGATTTCGTCGCGGCGGCCGTCCGTGGCTAGCGGTTGAATCATGCAAAGTTGTTGTCGATTCTTTGATGAAATGCCTACCTGTGAAGCGAAAAATGATTTTTAGCAAAAATAACGGGCAAGCTATGGAGGACACGCAGTTCAAATTCCAGCCGGTTCCAGCTGAATCAGCCGAAGGTTGTCTAAATGGCCAGGAGCAGCTACGAGGGTCGGAAATGCATGATTTTTGGTGGCCGTCCGTAAAATAGGGTCTGCTTTGAGGTAGACATGGAATGGCGCCATTTGGGATGACTCTCCTTGTTGCCGCTTCATGAAAAACACATATATAGCATTCAAAAATAGAAAAACGGTTTTTTTTGTGAAACAAGTTGGAACCTCGCTTTGGCAACATTGTTTTCCATCACAAGATGGAGGCATGCGACAAATTTGGGCATATTATCACAAACTATTCAACGGATGCGGCCATATCATTGCTCGTTTGGCTTGAAAGCCATGAATCTTCGTTCATGGTAGGTCGTTTTTGAGAACACCTTTTCAAGAAAACATCGGTATTCCAAGTTTAGTATTTTTGCTAGTTGGTAGGCCACATTTGATGACGTGACGCGGAGGTCTCCCATTTTTTTGAATTTTTTTTTATTTTTTACGGTGTTTTCAAAAACCGTCTGATTTCGTCGCGGCGGCTGTCCGTGGCTAGGGGTTGAATCATGCAAAGCTATTGTCGATTCTTTGATGAAATGCCTACCTGTGAAGCTAAAAATGATTTTTAGCAAAAATAACGGGCAAGCTATGGAGGACCCGCAGTTCAAATTCCAGCCGGTTCCAGCTGAACCGGCGGTGGCGGCCTCCCCTCCTCTCTGAAAAGCAGCATTGTAATTAAACAACAAGTTACCATAAACAGGACTGGACATAGGTGGAATAGAACCAAGTTTATGATGGCAAAAGTGAGAAAAAAGCAATGCACTTGTGGACATTTATGATGGAAAGATCACTTGTGGACATCTACAGAAACTTGGCGCTAATCCAACTTGGCTCTAATTCAACACTATCATACTCCCTCCATTCCACAATGTAGTGCCTATAGATTTTTGTGAAAATCAAAATTTGCCAACTTTGACCAAGTGTATAGAGAAAACTGTCTACATCTACAATACCAAACATGTACATTCTGAAAATATAACTCATGATGTATCCAATGATGTGCATTTGGTATTCTAGATGTACCTACTTTTCTCTATAAATATGGTCAAAGTTTGTAATGCTTGACTTTTGCAAAAATCTATAGGCACTACATTATGTAACGGAGGGAGCATTTGACAAATGGACATAGTTGGAACAGAGCCAAGTTTTTGGACATGAAAGAAAACTGAGAAAAAAAAGCAATGCACTTGTGCTCAACAACATCAACAACACTTAATTAATTTGGTAGGTTAGTTGGCCTATGGCAATTGGCACCCTTCAAAACAGTAGAATATTTACTAGCTATCTTTGCCAGGGCCTCAATTTGGAATACTACTATAAATGGCAAAACAATATGCTACAACTCTATCTACAACGGACCATATCTGCCCATGTGCCCATGTCTACTATAAATGGCAAACACAGCTAGAACCATATCTACTATAAATGGACCATATCTGCCCATGTGCTACATTTTGCTAGAACCATATCTTTAAGACCTGCACTTAAGAACTGAAGAACTGAATCTAAAACTGAAAATGTTGAAAAACAGAGCATAGTAATCTAAAAATAGGGATTTGTGGTGAACTTAAGAATTGAAGAAATCAATCTAGTATTCTAACTTTAAACCCAACACTTAAGAACTGAACCTAAGACTGAAGAAATTGAAAGACAGAGCATAGTAATCTAACAAAGTACTCTAATCAATATTGCATCCACAAAGAACAACTAGAAAAATTCTCAAACCCTAGTTTCTCAAACCATCTCAGGGAATTCCAATCTATTGGATACCAAAGTCAGCAGAGACAAGAACAAACTAGAAAAGCACAAACTTTGTATCAACGAACACCCTAATCCAATCCTAATCAAACCCTAATCCAATCCTTATCTAATCTAATCCAATCTAGGTGGTGGCAAGAACTCTAATCTAATCAGTAGATAGGAAGAGGAAGAGGAAGAGGAAGGAGTCGGCGGATTCATAGCTTAGGAGAGAGGAAGGAGTCGGCGACGGAGAGAGAGGAAGGAGTCGGTGGCGGTGGGAGAGGAAGGAGCCGGCGGCGGAGAGGAGGAGTGGGTCGAGTGGAGACTGGAGAGGAGGAGCGGGTCGAGTGGAGAGGAGGAATGGGGAAAAGAGTGGGTCCACTTGTCAGTGAGTTCTGTGTTTGATACGTGACTGGTTTGATATATTAAAAAGGGTGGGCATAGAGTACAAAACCAACAGCCTCTTCCTAGCTGAGTGGTAGAAAAACAGTGAAATAAGCGCCAGGTCATGGGTTCGAGTCCCCGCTCGCGCATTATTTTTTGGTCGCGCGCCAATATTTTTTGGTAGCTCAGGGGGAAAAGGGTCGAGTGGGTAGAGTAGAAAATGGCCCACTTGTCAGCGAGGTGTGTGTTTGATACTTGACTATTTTGATGATTTGAAAAGAGTTGGCATAGAGTACAAGACCAGTAGCCTCTTCCTAGCCCAGTGGTAGAAACACAGTGAAATGAGCGCATGGTCGTGGGTTCAAGTCCCCGCTCACGCATATTTTTTTACCAAATTCAGTTAGATGACAGTGTTATATTCAGTTAACTTTACAAAATTCAGAACTTATTCAGTGAAGAATATTCATTTCTGGCAAAATTCAGAGCAATTGTTTTTTTACAAAATTTAGTTAACTTTTTTGTACCAAATTCAGTGTTATATTCAGTTCAGTCAACTTTACAAAATTCAGACCTAATCTTTGCAACATCTCTTCATGAAACAACTCTGATTTGGACATTCATTTCACAACTACAAAATTATTACACACAAATCCCTTCATGAAACTTCTTCTTGCTATCAGTATCACAACTCAAGAAACAACTCTAAAAACTTAGTATGATCATTCTTCTTGAAACAGCTCAAAAAACTTCATGAAACAGAATTTAAACTTTGCTCCTGGAATCAATCATACAGTACAAAAACAGCTAGTCTCACAAAAACAAAAATTAAACTACACTTTGCTCCTGGAATGTTCTTGCCATCAGTATCACAACTACATCTTCTTGACATCAGTATCACTACAGTACTGACAAAAACTACACTTTGCTCCTGGAATCTTCAAGCATTTTGGCCCTGTAATCTTCAAGCAACTTGAATCACATCAGGATCACATCCTGTAGTACAAAAACTACATCAGTAATAGTAATTGGTCACCAGCCCTATAGACAAAACAAAGAACATGCAGTAACAGCATTAGCTCACCAAGGAGACAAAATTTACCTTCGCTACTCATCGTCGTCGATACCAAAACAAGGAACTCGATGCCCACTCCTGTTTTCCTCATCATCACTACAATATTGCAGCATAGTATGATTAGTCCTGTTTTCCTCATCCTCACTCTTATGTCCATCCGCTACCACCTTTCTTCTTTTCTTGATGCCTTCAACTGTTGCAGCATCAACGAGCACACGTTCCCGGTCCCTTCGCACTCTGCATTGCACCGGAACTTCCATAGAGTCATCATCAGCTTGCAACAGAACTTTCGTAGAGTCATCATCCTGGTATGTTAGTCCACTATCACCGGGGCCCTTTTCCACTTTAGTTTCAGTCACACTCCACAAGTGTCTGTGCTCAAAGTTTTGCACAACTCGCCATTTTCCGTGCAAAAGAGTGTCTGGCAGATAAAACACCATTGTTGCTTGTGTTGTTAGAATAAAGGTAGCACTCTTATACCAGCACCTTGCAGTGTTGATGCTTTTGAAGTGGCCATCATATTTGACAAAAGAGTCTCTCTTCTTCTTGCTACCAAGCTCAAACCAGTCACAGCGAAATAAGACAACCGAGCGATGGATGCCTCCACTAGAGTTGTACTGCAACTCTACGATGCTTCCTAGCTGACCATAGAAGTCAATGTTCTCACGATCATGTGACCCCTCAGTGACGATTCCACTATTCTGTGTCTTCCTTTTTTCCTCGCGGTCAACGGTGTGGTACCGGACACCGTCAGCAATGCATGCTGAATACACTCTCACTCACTTATCCGGTAAGCATGCCAAAGCAAATAGATCATCATTGACCTTCTTCTCCTCATGCAACTTACCAATCTGCACAAATAAACCATTTACCAACAATGGTATTTAACAGTTGGTGAATAGCACAGAAAACATAAAACATATGGCTAAAGATCTCACATGATTCTTAAACCATTTAGCAAATCCCTTGGCAACCCTTTTATCAACATTGATCTGGCTTTCTTCCTAATTGAACTCTTCCTTGCATTTCCTGCAATGCCAACAAAACACATGAATTAAAAAAATAGGCTGGTGCCAACCCAAGCAAAAAAAATATAATGAGTGCACAAGATATAACGTACTTGATATATGGTAGAACCTCGGCGCAATTGTTGAGCACATACCAAACCATCTTGTCATACTCATCACCAGCCTCCAAGTATTGTGAGGCTCCAAGAAAGTTCACACCATGGTTGAAAACAGAGACATCACCAATTTGCGAATCAGACCGCTCTCTTTTTCTGCCCGGCCGGTTCCATCTTGTTTCCACATCGCCAAAGTATCTAGAGCAAAAAGTCAAGCACTCGTCAACGACATATGCTTCAACAATCAAACCTTCAGGTCTTGCCGTGTTTCGCACATAACGCTTACAAGTAAGCAGCCTTCTTTCGATTGGGTACATCCAACCGTATTGCACAGGGCCTCTAAGCATTGCCTCTTTTGGTAAGTGCACCGCCAAATGGACCATCATGATGAAGAAAGCTGGAGGGAAAATCTTCTCAAGCTTGCAAAGAATAATTAGGATTTCTTTTTCAAGTCTTTCCAGAACAGTTAACTTGAGTGTTTTGCAGCACAGTTCTCTAAAGAAATTTCCCAGCTCAGCAACCGCTTCATATATATCCTTGTCCATGATTCCTCGGAGGCCCGCCGGTAAAATCCTTTGGAGGAGGATGTGACAATCATGGGTTTTCAGTACTGAAAGCTTGAATCCATCAGAAGTAACACACTTTGCTAGGTTAGCAGCATAACCATCTGGAAATGCCCGCTCTTAGGAATTCATAGAATGCAAGCTTTTGTTCTTTACTCATTGTATACCATGCTCGTGGCATTTCAAATGAATCTTTATCTTCATTGTGCTGTAGATGCAAATCTTCTCTTATGCCCATGTCCTCCAAATCAAGCCTAGAACTAACCGTGTCCTTTGTCTTCCCTTCAATGTTCAGAAACGTCCCTAGCAGATTCTCGCATATGTTTTTCTCAATGTGCATTACATCGAGATTATGCCTTAATTTCAGATCAGCCCAGTATGGCAGGTCCCACAAATAAGACCTCCGGTCCCAATATTGACCTTCCTCACGCTTTCTTTTCTTCGCAAGCTTTCCTAGTCTCACATCTTTCACCTTTTCAAGTTGCTGCTCCAGCTCTTCTTTAGTGAATTCAGCTGGCTTGTCACGGGTTTCATTCTCACCATTAAAATCTTTGCTTCTTCGCCAGCGATGGTTTCGGGGAAGAAAGCGGCGGTGCCCAATATAGCAGATCTTGCTCCTTATTCTCTTTGAGCAAGGGTCTTTGTCACAATGGATACAGGCCTGATAACCCGCTGTGATCCTCCCAAACAGAGTGTGCAGCGCTGGGAAATCTTGGATGGACCATATGATTGCAGCACGTAGATTGAACTTTTCTTCTGGACTCAAGGCATCGTATGTAGGTACACCAGTCCAGAGCTAGAGCAGTTCTTCTACGAGGGGCTCCATAAAGACATCAAAATCCTTTCCTGGAGACTCTGGACCCGGGATAAGCAACTACATCATGAAGTTGGACTGATCCATGCATGCCCATGGTGGCAGGTTGTATGGCACGACAAAAATGGGCCACATGCTATAAGACGTGCTCATGTTCCCAAACGGATTAAAGCCATTTGTGGCAATGCCGACTTTTACGTTCCTTGGATTTGCAGCAAAATCTTTATGTTTACTGTCAAACTCTTTCCATGCCTGTCCGTCCGCTGGATGGCTCAGCTCATTGTCCATAGGTTGCCGCTTCAGCTTGTGCCGTTGTACCTCCAGCGATGATTTATTCGAGATAAACATCCACTGCAGCCTTGGTATCAATGGAAAGTGCCTCAGTACCTTCTCCGGTATTGACTTCTTCCCATCAGCATCTTTCCAGCTAGAGGCATTGCATTTTGGACAGTTGCCATGCTTCGCTAAATCCTTCTGAAACAGGACACAGTTATTTGGGCACACATGTATTGAAACATAACCTAGCCCCAGCCTGCGGATTCTGCTCAATGCTTCATCGTAAGACCTGGGAACACAGCTATCAGGGAATTGCAAGCTCAAAAGGAAGAGTATTGCATTGAATGCAGCATTGCTAATCCGGTAGAAAGACTTGATGTGGAGTAACTTCACAGTGAAGGTAAATCTTGAAAATTTACCCCCTTCATGAGCTGCGCGCTTCGCCTCCTCTAACACCTCAGCAATCATCGACTTCTGTCCATCAGCACGATCTTCAGCATCGTACAGATCCTTTAATAGGTGAGGAATTCTATCATCTACATGCCCATCCTCTTCCTCCAAACAAGCATTATCTCGCAAAACCTTTTCCATGAAATCAATGCCGGCATCACCACCACCCATCATATGAGGGGCCTGTGTATCAGCTTCAAAATGTTGAGGTTGTCCGTCTAAAGGTTCTCCATGATATATCCATCTATCATATGTGCTGGCCATCCCATTAAGAAGCAGATGATCTTCCACTCTTCCTTGAGCCATTCTTGAACGGTTGAGGCATTCGCAGCATGGGCAAAGAATGTGAGCATCATTGGCAAAATTTGCCTGAACAAATGCCATGAAATCATCAACTCCTTTCATATGTTCTTTCGAAAACTTTCTAACTCCTTTTCTAATCCAGATTCTGTCCATCTGCCAAAGACAACAAATTGTTGCAACTTAGCAAACAATCTAAGTGCATCAACATTAATTAATGAAAATGGATGGCAGTAATGGCACCCAACTTTATATGCTAACTGCCTAACCACAACATTCAGCTATTTCCAATTTCTTACTACTTTAGTCCAGTTCACATGGTTTACTGATTCCACATGTGAGCAATAAAAAGCAGTTCACAGGAATTACAGATTTCACATGGGAGAAAGGAAAAGCTACGAAAAACATGCTGGTTCACAAAAAAACCGAGGTGGTTTACAAAGAACTACTGTGGTTAAACCACCAACAATAACAAAATATGCTGCCACAAAGAACTATTGTGGTTAAAGCACCAACATTAACAGCACTGCAAATTTACATGAATGCCATTTCCAAGATTGCATCAAATCTACATCAATGAGATTTTTCCTAGTTTCCATCAAGTCTACATCAATATTGATGTTCTTTAACAGATTTGAGGGTGAAATTTCAGAGGTGTAACATCAAATTTCAGAGGAGACCAACTTGAGCTCTGTTCTATTGATTGCTGACAACATAATTCACCGCTAACAATTGACTGAATTCCAAAAGAATTCTTAACAATTTCATCAACAGTAATTCTCCTAACAATTTCATCAACAGAAATTCTCTTCACAATTTCTACCAAATTCATCAATGCCATTTCCAAGAGATTTTTCCAAGCTTACAACAAACCTACATCAAATTAGTGTGTGTGTGGAGATTCTCCTAACAAATCTACATCAAATCAATGACATCAACAGATAGGAGAGGGGAAGAGGAGAGGGGGGAGGAGAGGGGTGCATATGTGGGTGAGGTCTGCTTGCGGTGGCGGCGGCGAGTCCCCCATGCTCGGCGGCGGTGAGTCCCCCATGCGTGGGCGAGGTCGCCGTTCCTGTCGTGGACGAGGCGAGCAGCCCCTGCACCACCACCGCCGTTCACCGCCCCCGGCCCCGCCCTGCCTCGCCTCCGCCCCCGCTGGTTGCTTCCGCCGCGAGGTCGTGGGCAAGGCTGGTTGCTTCCGCCCGCTGCCCGCCGCCACCTGGTCGGAAGACGTACAAAAATGCTAAGTGTTGCTCTGTTCGATGCCACCTGGTCGAAAGGTCCCACTTGTCACTGATACGAGAGAGCCGTGGTTTTATATAATGTATAGGTAAATTCCCATATATGAGCAACTGTCCCTCTCTAGCCCAGCGGTAGTGAACGAGCGAAGCCAGCGCCAGGTCGTGGGTTCGAGTCCCAGCTCGCGCATCTTTTTTGGGCGAATTAAGCGCTCGGCCCCGCCTGTCAAATGGGTCCCGCCTGTCAGTGTGTGCCCTGCCTGTCTGTTGAATATTGACATTTAAGCAAAAATGACAGCTAGACAATGACACATAAGCGAGGTTGCTGAGGTGGCTGCCTAATCATCCTAATGCATTCGAACTCAAGTGTAGTGACCATTATATTGGTCGTTATCAGCTAGGCATGAGGCAGTGGGCAGTGCTGCCCGCTTTACGACCATTTCCTCTAATGAAATTACGACCTTTCTGAACAAAATGGTCGTTATGGTTTAGGGTTTGCAGCCCCCCGAACAGCTTTTGACCAATTGATCTAAAATCGTCATAAATTTATGACCAATTCTTCCAGGGTCACTGACAGAAGGTCACAAGTTGACATATTTCTTGTAGTGTATGTGCCACTGCCACCACCTCCCGTGTCGCCTTCAGATCGTCGTCTTCGCCCCTACCTGCGCCGCCCTGTGCCCCGTGTGCCCCAGCCCCTTTTCTCCGGTGATCTACAAGTATCGTCACATCCTATCCCCAGTTGTTACCATCGCTCCATGACGCCCTATCTCACCCGATGTTGGCTGCTGTGATGTTTTTCGGCTATTTTTTTCCTCTGGATTTCTGCATTCCGATGTTGGTGTTTGATGCATGTTTTGCCGTCGACATGCCGTGAATCTGCGGGCTAATACTTGGCATTTACCTCGGAAAAGGCAGAAGCCACACATTGTAAACATTGGGGAGATTGAATTCCTCTATTATTGCCTTGACCACAACCACAATCCAATACTACATCATAAACCAGTCCCCATGAAAACTGAGGTAGAACTAGAACTCTTAAAACTAAAATAAAGGAACGTATTCATACAAAAACCGTGTTGACATAGAACTCCACTTCTTTAAACTGTGATTTTCCTCTCACTCTCTCTCTCTCTCTCTCTCTCCACAAAAAGGACGTTGCCATTAAACTGTGACTCTCTCTCTCTCTTATTCACATGTGCACGTAACAATGGCCACCATATCTCACTCATCCATTGTTCACACTTTCAAATAACCACTTCATTTGAAAAAATTCATACAGTAAATAGGAGTGCAGTGCACATAGCATTGGAACGGATGAACCCAGATCTTGTTTTCTATTCCTAGAACTTTCATATAACCCATCCATAGTAAATTGTAAATATGACTAGGAGGCATAGAAAAATAAACAAGTAAGATTATGTTGCCTTCGACACCTGGCAAGAGCAGTCAGGTTTCCCCAACCAAAGGAGAACACTCTTGTATTGATGGTTGGACCGCAAACCTTGCCGGTCATGTTGTTCTACAAATTGTTTTAGATTCCTTGGTTTCATGGTTGAGGGCTAGTTTTCTCTTTTGTTTTTTTGGACCAAAAAGTACTTACTTTGCGGCATTTTGGTAAAATTGCGATTACTATGATTTGCGAATGGATTATTTGTGAATATTTGTACAATATGCATTATATAGGCCTTTAGGCAGTGGATCTCATATATTATTCTTCTGGAATAAAACCACTAAGGTAGGGAGTCGATCTCTGTTTACTATGGAAATGCAAAATTCATTTCTTCTTAGGACAAAGCAGTCAGGATTCGAGCTAATGTTTGGATAATTCTCAATAGTCTGAGCAAGGACATGAGAAATACTTATTGCTTCTAATCATCGTAGATGGCACATGCATGTTAAATCTTTACATTTTAGATTTGTTTAAATTCCATTACATGCACATATTGGTGAACCGGGAGAGAACAAAATGAGTTGGCTCACTGAAATTTATAATGACCTTGATAAGTATGGACAAAGTTGAATAAAAGAACGTCACATGCACCGTAAACATCCATTATTTATGAAGATCTTCAATACATACCATGTGCATTGATCACAGATAAATGTATATTTCCATCACAACATGAGGGGCTAAAGATGCCTACATATGCCACCACTAAGCGAGTGATGCATTCTCTCCATGCTCCACGGGTCATTTCAATATACTTTTCTCATGCACCAACTCGTAGAGCAATTTCAACAAATTTCCTCATACACCAACTCGTAGAGCAATTTCAACACATTTTCCTCATACACCAACTCCCAGAGCGAAAACAACGCAAGGTAAACCGAGAATTAGTTTAAGAATACGAGGAATCAGGAAAAAAATATTGTCCGTGATATGGAGGACGGAGTCTGCCGGGTCCACTAAGACCTACTGGCTTCAGCACCGCGACCGACCGGGGAGTGGGAAATCCCGGGGAGGTTTGGAAAGGTGGAGCTCAGGGTCACTGAGCACCTCTCTCCAGTCACTAAAGGGGAGCACTTGTGCCCTTCCCGGGGGTCTCCCCCCGGCACGGGAGTTGCCCGGTGGGCCCTTTCTGGGTGGCCGGCACTTTTCACGTGAAAGCTTGCACCCCCACTGCAGGAGTATGACGATGTCCACAGAGGTGTGTTGTCCCAAACTGCAGCAACTACGTGGAGTTGTCTCAGTTGTCAAGTATGAAGAGTACTTTAGCACCCTCTCCACCTGCTGACCATGACGAAGGACGACGCATCTCTGCCTACTCTTTTCGGCTGATGATAGGATTTGGTGGAAGATCGTAGCTAGAGATGATGGTTACATACTCTTCTTGTAAGGACACACAAACACACATTCAAGGATAGCAAGAACACCGCAAAGGACGTAGGGTGTCACATCTCCTCGGTGGCCTGAAATACCACACAACACTCCACCGGGCATCAGTCATGACGCGTATGGTGGCCAGGATGATGAGGATGATGGCAGCACCCTTCGGTGTTGCAGTTGGGGAGGAGTTCATATTGGACTCGGTGATAGACCCACCCCCGCTATAGCTGCGACTGATTCAATGTTGACAACTGCGGTCGTCGGAATGCCGGGTGAGGCTTCTAAGAGCCAAACACTGCAGTGCGATCGATGTCGCTCCGACAAGGAAAGGAGAGGATCCAGCGATGGGGGCTCGTCACTGCAAATGTTAACATACACTTTGTCATCAGAACCATGTAAGTCACCCCAGCAAGGACGCCCCGAGCACCCCGCTTCATACAATAGCTCGGGGGATCCCATGTATCCCTCTTGAATCTACTCCTAGCCCCTAGCTGTTCGGACGGATGGTGCTCATCGTGGACGCTCGGCCGGGCGGATCGCCCGACGGACGGATGGTGCTCAAGCCCCTGGCTGTTTGTACATGGCTATTTTTTGTAAGCAGAAAGTGTCGTTAGGTGACGCAAATGACGTGGACACCATTAATCGGACATATACTCGAGCTTTGAGAGTCTGCTTTGAAGATGCATTATGGTGGTGGTAGGGTGAGATCCATTATTATCACTACACGAGCACGCATTGAATTGATGAACACTAGGTCATGTTGAGATTTCTTTTAGACATCAGTATGTCTCACTAAGACGCAAGCTTTGCCCTCCTAAGTGCTTGTGCTTGGAGATTGGAACATAATCTAACCGGCTTAGATTATGTTGGGAATGGCAATACTTACCAAAAGCTGACAACTTTATATGAAGTTGGAAAAAATTTGGTAACCAACCAATCACTAACCAATGTTTGGCGCGAATTTTGGGCATCAAACCAAACATGCTAGAAATTCGCAAGTGTATTGACCTGTTACTATGTACTCCTTTGTCCAGTTTTATTGGGCCCCTCATATTTTGAGTCAGATTTTGACCATCTATATGATTAACAAAATATTTTGTGACTTATAATTTAAATTTCATTAGTTTAATTTATGGTTAAACTTTGATCAACAATAAGATGGAGCCTAATAAACTGGAGGGAGTACAATATATGGACAAGCATGAACCAAGTTGATTAAAATCACGTCACATGCGCCATATTCGGTCCTTATGAAGACCTTTAATTCAAAAAATCTCATGCATTGATCCACGATAAAGTTTTCTGTCCACCACCACATGAGTGACTAACAATGCCTACATATATACCACCACCAAGCGAGGGCACTATCTCGCTTCACAGCTCATTTTGACTTACTTCTCCTATACACCAATTGCAAGAGCAACAATATACAAGGCAGCAAACATAAAGTTAACTTACAAATAGGAGACATCGGGCGAGCAATACCTAGACTCCAGTGAAAATCTGGTGCTTACGACGGCCGAGCAACGTGAACATTCCCCGTTGCGCAGGCACCTGGGCTAAACATTTTTTGTAATAGTAATTAGTAGTCGTAACTCAAGATGCAAGCAGGGCGGAACTACCTGCTACGACGCCCTGCAAAGCAACACCACTGATCATCCCTGGGCCGACCGCATCGTCTCTAGCGGGCTCAAGTGCCCACGCGGCCTTGCCTAGCGAGCATCCTGCATAACCTGCGTTACGGCAACATCTCTACCTCTCTGCCTATAGGGGGAGCCCTCATAATATAGCCTCCAGCTGGAGCTAATACTTGGCACTTGCTCAGTGATTCCTGATGATGTTGTCGACGTCGGTGGCGCGAACTTTACCCAACTCCTTGCGTCCGCTTAGGGACCAAATGACGCTGTCAACGGCGGTGGCACGAATGTGCTCATGCTTTAGCGTTACTCTGAAGTTAGTGTTGCCTGTGTAGAGTCAGTTTTCAGAAAACAACCGAGCCAGTTTGGCCTCCTTGTGCACTACAGATACAAATACGTGTTACTTTGTATTTTTCTCAGGGAGGGGAAAAGCCATTGATTGGTGTTTTTGTCTCGTTTTCGTTTTCGTTTTGTTATACCGTACTCTAACCGATTCTCTAAACATATTGGAGGATCTGGCGGAGTAAACTCTCAATGGAGTATACTTACTCCACTAAGTTTTAACAACACCTAGCTGATCCCTTATATATAATAGAGTAAAAACCAAATTTGCATAAAGTTCAACATATATTCGACTTAAAAAACCAAAATTTGGTATAATGTACATATACTCACTGAAATTTGCTTAAAGTTCAACATAGATTCTACTTAAATTAAACTTCAACTTAAACGCAACCTAACCATAAACTCTAATCATTCTTATATAGTGCTATTCATTTAGCCTACGTCGTAGCACCGATCTTGGGGTCCGGCCATGTGCCGTCGTCGCCATTATCTGGGAAGATGCAGTGCCATTCTTCAATGCCGATATCCACCTCCTCCTCATCATCATCGGAGAGGACGATGACACCCCGTCCACCGCCTAGTCAGCGAATCACTTCTGCTCTGTCTCCACTAGCTCGGGGTACTGGTGACAGACGTTCTCCGTGTACTCCTTGTCGGCGGCATCTTGCGCGAGGCACTCCCTCGCCTCCCGGTCCTCTCTGACCACCGACACACTTACCGTTCCCCGCAGCAGTGGCTGGAGCTCGACGGGCGCCGTCACAAATGGTAAGTTAAGGCACGCCACGGAGCCGTGCAGCTGGACCTCCAACCGGTTGTACTCGAGCGCGGCAAGTAAGTCCATCTGGAAGCACCTGAGCCAATGGCGTTTCCCGGTCTCTCTGTCCCAGATCTCCGCCACCCAAGCCCCCCACCCCCATAGCCGGACGTTGTGGTACTTCCTCTGCAGCGGCCATGGCGCAGGGATGTTGGGGAAGCCTGAGAGGCGGGCCAGAGAGGCGTCATCGTCGTGGCGGCAGCTGCTTGAGGAGAATCCCGGGGAGGACGCGCGGCTCGTAAGGATGCGCGGATCCGCGCTGCAGATCGGCGACGGGAACTCTGGCCACCGCGTCCGGCCATGTGAGGAGAGGGTTGTCAGGAAGGGGGGGAGGAGGAGAGGTAGAGGAGGCAAAGAGAGTTTGAAGAATTTTTACTCCACCGCCGAGTGGTGATGTAAATATAGGCGGGGGATGCGGCTCGGAGGATAATTTTTCCTCCTCTATTGGCTATTGGTGTTCGGTTAGGTGCACACTAGAGGAGTAAAACTGACTTTATACTCCTCTAACGCCGGATAGGGGATCGGTTAGCGTTGGCCAAAAAATATATGGTTTGTTTCTCTTAGTGAAAATTCGGGGGGTTCCCTTGCCAGTGAAACTAAAGGCTACTGAAAATAAATTGTTTTAGAGAATTTGGATTGCTGGGCATATAGAGAATCTGATTTAGAGAGTAGGTGAGACCACTACTTATATAACATAACCGATTAAAACATTCCATAACTTTGAAACCCTTGCCTCCTTATTTTCTTAAAATGCATATCGCCCACCACGTAAAACTATGCATATGTTTTTGCTGGCTATCATCTCCCTACTATAATTGGAACATTGCAGTAATTAGTGCTCCTTCGCATATATGTTTGGTATCTTGAAAACCGTTATTTCACACTATAGAATTGCTTGGATGATAGCTTTAATCAATACTTTTTTACCACTAAAGGAAAGCAGTTTCTCTTTCCAGCAAATAAGTTTCTGGCAAAGTCTGTCAAATAAGATGTTGATAGCAGTATGATCTATCAACTGTATGGGGTATTCCAAGAAATATGTCAGTATAGTTTCGTTGGTGGTATCAAGAATAACACAAACCTCTACTCTTGAGTTATCTGGGTTACATAGGCTGGAAAAATACCAGACTTGTCTCCGCAACGTAATAGTCATCAGTTTCTCAATGGAGGCTAGTATCATTGAAATAATTTGCCTTCATAAGGATTAAGGAGTCATGCACGAAAACTAGATGTGACACTAATATGGCATTCCTGAAAGCCTTCACACCTTGCAAATTATTGGGACCGAGGCAGGAGGATGGAGGCGACTTCGAAGGCGATGATTAGGGTTGGGAATATGAGCTGAAGGGGGAGTGAATATCACTGTTTAGGGCTTTCGTGCCCAGATCAGATGGCCACATCAAAGTAATGCAGGCATTTAGCAACTGCCAAATCAACCACCTTGCCTAGATCATGCCACCCGTGAAATTGCTCTGACCGAGTCTATCTGTTCATGAGGTTCGTGTGGCACCCCGGCTCAGAGAACCGGTTTACCAGCGTTTCCAACCTAGAGATCATGTCTTCTGGAAACACACAACAACTTGGAACAGAACATAGCTGAACTTTTATTGATGATAGTTGAGTACAAGATCATATATTACATGATCATCGAGGCCAAAGGCACATCTAGTGCTATTATAGTATCTACATTATTTATCTAACATATCAGGGCCTCGGTATTACTGCGGAATACTACAGCGGAAGACTGCTACGTAGCAGAACATGAAAGTAACTCCATCCACAGGGACACTGCCGAGGACACATCCTAGGCATCGCAACACGGACATCGAGACCCCCGTCTCAGTCTTCTCCTGCATCTGGCATGATACGCCAGATGAGTACTTTGAATGTACTCGCAAGCACATGACAACCAAATATGCAACAAATAATAGCATGGCATTGTGCATGTTAGAACTTAAGTGATTCACTTACTGTCACCAACTTACTCATATCCGGGTTGCCTCACAACCGTCAGAATACTCGACCTCGACGAGTATTTCTACTTATAAGACAAGTTCTTCCATCATTACTATGGTTATTATGGTTGATCACCTAGAGAGGTCTGGACGGGCTGTTCAATACCGTGGACATGACTATTCGAATAGATTTTACACTCTGCAGAGGTTGCGCACTTTACCCACACTATGGAGCACTGACCTCGTGTTCCCATTCGGGTGGACCAGCATTGCTCCATCGAAACCTACCTGACCCGTGACACTTCCATCGTACCACTGGCAATCACACTCCCCCGGAGTCAAGCCTTGGGTGGCCCCATGTCACCTCATGACACCTGCCACCGTCGTGGCCTAACTAAACTGTCCCAAACGGGGACGCCGGCAAACAACTCAACTGGGCTCACAGGGTTATCGCCGTCTACCTGATCATGGCAGCACGCATGCATAACCCTCCCTCTTTGGAGGTACCGGTGAAATAGCACCGAGCCAGACCAAGTCAAGGCCGTCCCATACCGGCAAATTTGGCTGCACGGGTAAGTCCGGACAGGTGACTCTTGATGAACCAACTAAGTTTCACTTAGCAAGCAAGGTTAATCATCATATCAATTTGGGTTATCAACATAAGGCATTTGAATAATTTTCTTTGAATTATCAATGATAATTTAAATGCAAGAATTGAATATGAAATATGCAATGCTATGAGATGCTTCATAATATGGACGTCCTGGCTTGCCTTGATCAGTTGGGTTGTTCAGGAACTCCTGGTCTTCAAATCCACAAATTTCTCCTTCTGAAAATATTTTTAAATGAAAAAGAAAAATATCACATAATGCCTTTTTATTCACCAACAATTCTGTGAGTATTGGAAAAATACCTAACTTGGTGGAAAAATAAAGGACTTTGATACAAACACAATGCAAAAAGAATCAGGTCAAATGGACCTTCCTGTAAAAAGTTATTAATGGTCAAAATTTCTGGTCAATTCTGTTTAATAAAAAAAATTCAGAAAAAACCAGAAAACCTGAAGCGGGCCATGTCGAAGGCATAAACGGAGAGTGCATCTCCACTTACCCCTTCGTGCGTGTGCCCACAGTGGCTGACGGGTGGGGCCGGGCCCGTTTAAAACAGAGGGAGGAAAGAGAGCAGAGGAAGGGGCGGCTCACCAATGATGATTGCCGGAGTTAGCGACGGCGGCAGGGCTGGGAGTTGACGGGGATCGATCGTCCGGGCGACGACGAGCCCACCCGTACCCGTAGCTCCTCTGGAGATGGCCGGACGGCGTTGTTCCCTTCTTCTCCGGCGGGTGGTGGCTACGGTGGTCATCGGAGGCGATGATTCTAGCAACAATTCGAGCGGGGAAGAGGTCGTAGAGCACCAATGGAGCACTACGAACTCAACAGTGGGCTCGAACGGGGCTAGGATGGCTTGGAGAGCGCTGCTGGTGTAGCTCAGCTAGCGGCGGAGCTCCGGCGAAGCTCGAGGCCAGAGGGTCTCTGCCTTGGCTCTTGCTCTAGGGAGGCATTGGAGGATGGAGGGCGAGGGGTGAGGAGCTAGGCGAGGCCGGGCATGGCTATTTATAGCTAGGAGGAGGGGTGCAGCGATCTCTCTGGATCGATGGCGACGTGGCTTCGCCACTAGAGCAAGGACGATGAGCTGGCCGTCGTGGCGCGGGGCGAAGAGACAGAAGCAAGCAGAGGCACTTAATGCGCGAAGAGATACCTCGGGGGGGGGGAAGAAGACAAGCGGCGCCGCAACTGTTGCCGCATGGGCAGCACAGTGCTCGTGGGCGTGGCGGCCGCCGAGGACTCCTCCGGCGAGGGCGAGGGTTCTGGACGGGCTAGGTGGCAACCAAGGACGATGTCGGCATGCCTAGACAAGCTGCTGCGGCACCGTGGTCTCACTCGGATGAGACCCGAGTCTGGCGCAGCGCAAAGCTCGGCGATAGGCATGCCAGCGCCGTGCTCACCACGGTGCTTGGCATCAGGAGGCCACGTATGCCTGGCTTTTCTTGTCTAACACGTCGACCTTCGATCCCTCACTTCACCTGTACCCTTGGTTTGGCTTGGTTCGATCTGAGATGAATGGTAGGATCAACTGTAGTTTCTGACAGCAAACTTGGGGAAGTTCCAAAGGAGAGATGAGGTGGAGACTGAGCCAAAGAGAGTGTCTGGAGTGATCCATGTTGGAAGGACTCCAAACTGGCCAAATTTGAGGTGGTTTGGATAAGAATTGAGGGTAGTTCATGTGCAACTTGCAAAACTGGTCCAGAATGGAAATATTGATGTGCTGCTCACTAGGATGATCTTCACGGGCTGAATCTTGGTGAAGGGGAGTTATTTGTAGGTGTCCTCATTCCCCAAAACTTTGAGAGCAATTGGGCAACTCTAGCAACTACTTCCTTCACAAAGGTCCAAACTGACCAGGAGCAAAAATGATTTATTTTGTTGAAATTTTGAACTAGGACATAGAATATTTTTGGATATTGAAGCAAGATATAGTCCAAGGTATTTTAGGGAATTATTTGAGAATTTTCTGAGCATCCCAACCATAGGTTGCTTCAGAACCCATAGTAATGCGCTAAATTCTCAAGTAAAAGAAAAGAGTTTTGATAAATAATCTAAATTGGAATTTGGATCCTTGGGGTACTTGGCAGGGTTTTGGCAAGGTGATGAGGCTTTGAATCACTTGGAAGAAAATTTCAAGAATGTCCAAGACCAAGTGAAAGATTCAAAATCCATTCAAATTCCAAATAAAACCAGGAAAAGTTTGAAAAGAAAAAGTTGTCAAAATCAGAGTGTCACAAACCTACCCCCCTTAGGATGAATCTCGTCCTCGAGATTCGGTTGCTCAGGGAACAAATATGGGCAATCGGATCTCAGAAACTCTTCTCTTTCCCAAGTAGCCTCTTCTTCAGTGTGGTGCTCCCATAGCACCTTGTAAAATCTTATCATCTTACTCCTCGTGGTTCTTTCCATCTCATCCAAGATCTTGACAAGTTTTTCCTCATAAGTCAAATCCTTAGCCAGCTCTAGCTCACTCATATCCGCTTGCTTGGCTGGGGGTGCAATGCATTTCCTTAATTATGAGATGTGAAAGACATCATGGACGTCTAACAATGCTGGTGGCAATTCCAACTGATATGCGACTCTGCCTTTCCTGGCAATCACTGAAAAGGGACCGATGTATCTTGGGGCTAACTTTCCTTGAGTACCAATCCTCTTTACTCCCTTCATAGGAGTTACCCGTAGATAAGCATAGTCTCCGGGCTCAAAAGTTATTTCCCGGTGCTTTGGGTCGTAATAGCTCTTCGGTCGTGACTTGGCTGCTCGAAGTCGTTCTTGGATATCCTTAACTTGCCTCTCAGCCTCGAGCATCAAGTCCGTGCCAAAAATGCGACTATCTCCTGTTTGGGACCAGTTCAGCGGTGTGCGGCACTTCTGTCCGTACAATGCCTCAAAAGGCGACATCTTGAGACTTGCTTGATAGCTGTTGTTGTAGGAGAATTCAGCATATGGCAGACTATACTCCCATTTGGGTCCATGGGAGAGAGCATATGACCGAAGCATATCCTCTAATACTTGGTTCACTCGCTCGGTCTGTCCATCCGTCTATGGATGATATGTTGTGCTATGTTTCAGCATGGTTCCCAAAGCTTGATGTAGCCGTAGCCAGAATGCTGAGGTAAATAGAGAACCCCTATCTGAAGTGATAGACTTGGGTACTCCATGTAGACTGACTATCCGGGACATGTAGAGTTGTGCCAGCTGATTTGCGTTGAAAGTAGTCTTTACTGGGATAAAGTGAGCCACTTTCGTGAGGATGTCTACTATGACCCAAATAGCATCGTTGCCTCTTGTGGACTTGGGCAGTCCCATAATAAAATCCATGCATATGTCGTCCCATTTCCACTGGGGCACTTGTAAAGGTTGCAGTAGCCCAGCGGGTTTCTGATGCTCAGCTTTGACCTTGTTGCAAATGTCACAGCAGGCGACATAGTATGCTATATCTTTTCGCATTCCTGACCACCAAAAGGTTTGCCTCAAGTCCTGATACATCTTGGTACCTCCCGGGTGGATCGAATATGCGGACTCATGTGCCACCTTGAGTACTTGTTGCCTCAAGTTGTTCTGGTTCGGCACACAAATTCATTTCTCGAACCACACGGTACCCTGTTCATCTATACGGAAGGACTTGGCCTTCCCTTGCTGAATTAACTCTTGGATCTTCTGAATTTCTTCATCTGACTTCTGTGCTTCCTTGATTTCCTGCATGAGGTTTGGAGTAATTTCCAATGTATCCGGGGTCATTAGGCCGCATAGCACCATATTGAGCTTGACAAACTCTTCTTGTAAGCTCGGATGCATACCCTCAACTAGTGCATTCACAGCAGCTTGCTTCTTACTCAGTGCGTCAGCGACTACATTCGCTTTCCCCGGATGATAGTTTATTCCCACATCATAGTCCTTGACCAACTCAAGCGATCTTCGTTGCCTGAGATTTAGTCGGGTCGAGTGAAAATATACTTGAGACTCTTGTGTTCTGTGTATATTTCACATCGTTGCCCAATGAGGTAATGCCTCCAAATCTTCAGAGCATGAACCACAGCAGCTAGCTCCAAGTCATGTGTGGGATAGTTCTCCTCATGAGGTCGTAGCTTTCATGATGCATAAGCTACAACCCTCCCTTCTTGCATTAGCACGCATCCGATTCCACGCCTGGATACGTCGCAGTATATATCGAAGCTCTTGTGAATGTCTGGAAGGACTAAGACAGGGGATGTGGTTAGCCTTGTCTTTAATTCCTGGAAACTGATGTCACACTCGTCTGTCTAGATAAACCTTTGGTTCTTTTTCAACAGTTCTGTTAGTGGCTTGGCTATTTTAGAAAAGCCTTCAATGAAGCGACGGTAGTAGCCTGCCAATCCCAGGAAACTACGGACTTCAGTCATCGCGGCTTGTGTTTTCCAGTTCAAGACCGCAGCAACCTTACTGGGATCAACGGCTATTCCTTTCTATGACAGAATATGTCCGAGGAATCCCACCTCTTTTAGCCAAAATTCGCACTTACTGAACTTGGCATATAGGCGATGGGTTCTCAATCTTTCCATGACAGCTCTGAGATGTTGCTTATGTTCTTCTTCACCCTTAGAGTATATCAGAATGTCATCAATGAACACCACTACAAACTTGTCCAGAAAGTCGATGAAAACCTTGTTCATCGTACTCATGAAATAGGCTGGAGCGTTGGTCAATCCAAATGCCATAACTGTAAATTCATATAGTCCATATCGAGTGGTGAACGCTGTCTTGGGGATATCCTCCATTCGGATTTTCTATTGATGGTATCCCGTTCTGAGGTCGATCTTAGAGAATACCCGTGCTCCATTCAACTGGTCGAATAAGTCATCAATTCGAGGGAGCGGGTACTTGTTCTTGATAGTGACCTCATTAAGCTGGCAATAATCTACGCACATTTGTAGACTTCCATCCTTCTTCTTGACAAATAATACTGGTGACCCCTATGGTGAGATGCTTGGACGAATGTATCCTTTCTGTAGCAAATCGTCTAACTGCTTCTTTAGTTCGGCCAGCTCTGGGCCTGGCATATGGTAATATTTCTTGTATATTGGAGCTGTGCCAGGAATTACTTCAATGGCGAACTCCAATTCTCGGTCGGGCGGCATTCCTGGTAATTCCTCAGGAAACACATCGGCAAATTCGCCCACTACCGGAATCAGATTCATATCTGTAACAGTAGTCTACTATGCTGTGCCCTTCTTTGTTATCATACTGCTGGCCAGGAATTGAACGGTCTGTCCAGCAGGATTCACCAATGTCACCGTTCTGGTGGCGCAATTGATACACACTTGGTGCGGTGCCAACCAGTCCATTCCCAGTATTATGTCCAGTCCTTGGGACTCAATAGCAACCAAGGTAGCTGGGAATTTGACTCCATGAATTGAGATTTCTAGCCCCTTGTATATTATATTTGTTCTGAGCATGGAGCTAGGAGATTGTACCACCGTGATTTTGTCCAAAAGCGAAGGAGAAAGTTTGTGCAAGTTGGCAAAATTTCGTGAAATAAACGAATGGGAAGCCCCAGAATCAAATAAAATTATTGCAGGTATGTTATTGACAAAAAACATACCAAGGACAATATCTGGAGCTTGGCAGACTTCTTCGACAGAGATGTGATGGATGCATCCGTGGCTGAAGTTGTGGTTGGGGCGGCATCCAAGGTGATTGACTTGTGGCTTGTGGTCAGGTGATTGCTTCCCGTTATTAGTAGGGCACTGATTGGCGTAGTGTCCACTCTGGCCACAAGTGAAACAGGTGTTGTTGCGGTGACAGTCCTCTATGACTGGCTGCTTGCCGAAGGTCTTACTCTGATTGCCTGGTTTGCTATTGTTGCCACCATTGTTCCACACTGGTTTGTTCTCAGATGGCCCTGACTGCCAACTGCGCAGCTTTTGCGCATATGGTTCCTTGTTGTCCTTCTTGGGCTCGAACTTCCTCTTACGATCATCGTTCCCAGACTTGTGCTCTCGTTCGGCGATGAAGGCCTTATCCACCAATGTCTGGAAATCGGGGAAATCCAACATACAAAGCTGACATCGGAGGGCGTGATTAAGTCCTCCGAGGAACCGATCTATTTTCCTTTCTTCGGTAGCCACATCATAAGGAGAGTACCGGGCCAAATTGTATAACCTGTTTAAGTATTCTCCTACAGACATGTTTCCTTGTGTGAGGGCCAGGAATTCCCTCTGCTTCACTTTCATGATACCCGTGGGAATATGATACTTGCGGAACAGCTCTTTGAATTTCTCCCAGGAAATCTCTTCAGCAGGCCACATTAACTTGGTGTTGTCCCACCATATGGCTGTCGGGCCTTCGAGATAATGGGTGACAAATGGGACCTTATCAGCTTCTTCACAACGAACGATGTCCAATTTCTTCAACATGGTTCTCAACCAGTCATCAGCCTCAATAGAATCCATGGCCTGACCAAAGTTGGGTGGTTTTGTGCGCTGGAAGTCAGACAGTTTGGAATGCACCCCATTGCCATTATTCTGACCTACTATTTTCTGCATACTCTTGAGAAACTCCATGAGGTCTTGGTTTCTCTTTTCCTCAAACATTCTCATTACCTGGTCTGTGGTTGGTGCTTGAGGTGGTGGTGGTGGTAAGTCTTCGGGCTGTTGCCCTGCCTGTCTGGCGGATCGATGGACGGAGTTTCCATCGCTGCCTTGACTGCTACTTCCTCTCTTCATCCTAATTTTTGTTCCCATGGCAAAGACTGAATTGATGAGCAACATCCATAAGGAGAAATACAGTAATATGACACCGAAGAAAATTCATGGAAGAGGCGAATAAAGAAAACAACATAATTATACAGGATAACCCAACATAATACATGGCAAGCTAGTAGGGGATATCATGGCTAGACTGCTCATACGGGAGTTGACATATGCAAAGATGCATGCATTACTACTCAAGCTCCAGTCTAGTGGCGCCGGTGACACGAACACTGCCCATCTGAAGAGTCCTCGTCCTCAGATCTTGAATCAGAATCAGAATTGATGATGTGAGTCAACGGGTCAAATTAGACACGACGTCGCTGCTAGGACGGCTCTTCTTCCGCGGGAGAAAGAGCACGTCGCCTCAGCATCGGCGCAGCAGGAGTGGCTAGAAGTGAGGCCCACTCAGTTGGGGTCTCAAGTCGACTACCAGACAATAAGCCTGATGGTCCAGAAGAACAAGAAGGGGTATCAAACGCACGTGGAGGTGGAACTGGTGGTGGATAACTAGGTGAAACTACGGAAGGAGGTGCTGGAGTCACTGCTGCAAGTGCCCCCTGAAGACAACACAGCTCCTCAGCCAAGGAAATGATCATATGGTAACTGGCGTTCAGGTAGCGAGACAAAACACCAGCCACATGATCACACGCCGGGTCTACAGGTGAGAAAAGGACTCGCCCTGTTGTAGGCGACAGGGTGGGATAGTGGAGGAAACCTGGATGGGTCTGCATCTCAGCCTCGTTGAAGCGCAAGTCAATAATAGCCTCCATGGCAGCAAACTGGATTGCCAGCTCCGGAGTAGAAGCCACTCCGCCCTTGGAAGAGCGAGAAGTGCTTCCAATATCCGAAGTCGTGGTCAGGTACCCCACTGCATGGTACTCATATACCGACTCGCTCAACTGCTCCCAAAACACCTGATACACCGGGTCATCACCGTAGGGATAAAGTCGAAGCCAGACACTATGAAGCAGAACTGGAAAAGTATGGGCTTCTGGCTCATGATGGTAGTGATAGGGAACTGGTGCCATCTACAATCACAATGTCAAGAGTTAATAACATAATGAATTATGATGCATCAAGCATGGCATGCACAATCAAATGCAACAAGCAGGATGCACACTCAAGGTCCAATGCTAATCGCGATACTAGCGCGGGTTACCTAGGGTGTCCTACAGTCAGCACGACTCTGATACCAAGCATTGCGGCACCCCGGCTCAAAGAACCGGTTTACCAGTGTTTCCAACCCAGAGATCATGTCTTCTAGAAACACACAACAACTTGGAACAGAACATAGCTGAACTTTTATTGATGATAGTTGAGTACAAGCATATATTACATGATCATCGAGGCCAAAGGCACATCTAGTTATATTACAGTATCTACATTATTTATCTAACATATCAGGGTCTCGGTATTACTGCGGAATACTACAGCGGAAGACTACAACATAGCGGAACATGAAAGTAACTCCATCCACAGGGACACTGCCAAGGACACATCCTAGGCATCGCAACACGGACATCGAGACCCCCATCTTAGTCTTCTCCTGCATTTGGCATGATACGCCAGGTGAGTACTTTGAATGTACTCACAAGCACATGACAACCAAATATGCAGCAAATAATAGCATGGCATTGTGCATGTTAGAACTTAAGTGATTCACTTACTGTCACCAACTTACTCATATCCGGGTTGCCTCACAACCCTCAGAATACTCGACCTCGACGAGTATTTCTACTTATAAGACAAGTTCTTTCATCATCACTATGGTTATTATGGTTGATCACCTAGAGAGGTCTGGACGGGCTATCCAATACCGTGGACACGACTATTCGAATAGATTTTACACTCTGCAGAGGTTGCGCACTTTACCCACACTACGGAGCACTGACCTCGTGTTCCCATTCAGGTGGACCAGCATTGCTCCATCGAAACCTGCCTGACCCGTGACTCTTCCATCGTACCACCGGCAATCACACTCCCCCGGAGTCAAGCCTTGGGTGGCCCCGTGTCACCTCATGACACCTGCCACCGTCGTGGCCTAACTAAACTGTCCCAAACGGGGACGCCGGCAAACAACTCAACTGGGCTCACAGGGTTATCGCCGTCTACCTGATCAGGGCAGCACGCATGCATAACCCTCCCTCTTTGGAGGTACCAGTGAAAGAGCACCAAGCCAGACCAAGTCAAGGCTGTCCCATACCGGCAAATGTGGCTGCACGGGTAAGCCCGGACAGGTGACTCTTGATCAACCAACTAAGTTTCACTTATCAAGCAAGGTTAATCATCATATCAATTTGGGTTATCAACATAAGGCATTTGAATAATTTTCTTTGAATTATCAATGATAATTTAAATGCAACAATTGAATATGAAATATGCAATGCTATGAGATGCTTCATAATATGGATGTCCTGGCTTGCCTTGATCAGTTGGGTTGTTCAGAAACTCCTGGTCTTCAAATCAACAAATTTCTCCGTCTGAAAATATTTTTAAATGACAAAGCAAAATGTCACATAATGCCTTTTTATTCACCAACAATTCTGTTAGTATTGGAAAAATACCAAACTTGGTGGAAAAATAAAGGACTTTGATACAAACACAATGCAAAAAGAATCAGGTCAAATGGACCTTCCTGTAAAAAGTTATTAAAGGTCAAAGTTTCTGGTCAATTTTGTCTAATAAATAAAATTTAGAAAAAAACCAGAAAACCTGAAGCGGGCCACGTCGAAGGCATAAACGGAGAGTGCGTCTCCACTTACCCCTTCGTGCGCGCGCCCACAGTGGCTGACTGGTGGGGCCGGGCCCGTTTAAAACAGAGGGAGGAAAGTGAGTAGAGGAAGGGGCAGCTCACCGACGGTGATTGCCGGAGTTAGCGACGGTAGTAGGGCTGGGAGTTGACGGGGATCGATCGGCCGGTCGACGACGAGCACACCCGTACCCGTAGCTCCTCCGGAGTGTAGGGTAACGCAGCAGAAAACAAAAAATTTCCGACCTACGCACCAGCCCAGGACCACTATGGAGACTGCATACAAGGTTTGATCATTTTCATCACCAACTCATAGCGCAGCGGAAGTAGAGTCGATGACGATCGGCGGTGCAGATCCCCGCAGCTAGGATTTACAACCTCCCAACCGCGAGGATGTATACCCTCATCTTCCCTTCGGACAGCCCTCCGGGAGGCGGTCGAACAGTCCCCCGGACGGTGTCGCGGACAGCCCTTCGGGAGGACCTTCGAAACTCGAACGGTCACTCGGACAGCCCTTCGGGAGGACTCACAGAACTTGGACCGTCACTTGGACAGCCCTTCGGGAGGCACTCACGAACAGCCCCTCGGGCACTAAGATCGAAACTACGACCTCTCTACAGAGTTGCACACATACGGTGTCATCTATCCGGCAGGGCTTCGCCGTCCAGAACTAGTTCCCACCGGAACCCAGACAGCCTTTCGGCTCTGCAAAACTATTTTGCGGGGAGGGAGAGAGAAGCCAGATCATGCAATGGCACTTGTATGTGAGAAGGAGTGAGTTTGGGCAGCCCCCTCCACCTCTATTTATAGGAGAAGGAGGGGTGGAGGGGCTGAAATTTCAGCCACATCCATCCATGTCATCTCCAAGATATTTTGGAGCAAAAGCCCAAAAAGGTGGCTTTCCAAAAAGTAACCCAAAAAGCACTTTCACTATTCACGACGACATTTTTCAGCGTCCGTTCGAACTGAAAATATTTATGTGGGCTTAGAACATTTCCAGTACCCACTAAAATAATTTTCAACGCGTTCTGGAACAATTCCAGATTAGTGATTTTCATCTGCGAAAAGCACCTGAAGTGGTTCCGGCAGCTCCAGAACATTTCCGGTTTTTCTTCCAGAAAATTCCCAAAAGTTTCCAGAATGATTCTGGCACCCTCCAAGAATTATCGGGCATGTGCCGAAACTAATTTGATTTTATGGTATCCTCTGAAACAACTTTTCAGTTTCACCAGAACTCATCCGGTGACCTCTCTCTGCGGAACTTTTCCGTTCTCCAAAACTTTTTCGGTGTCCGAAACTTTTTCGGTGATTTTCTCTCAGACTCTCTGTCTAGTATTCAGCAGATAGATGACCCTTAAGCGTGTGACCCTATAGGTTCGGTGAAGTATAGACATGACACGGAACCCCTTCCGATCAATGATCAACATCGGAGCCGTGGACACCCATATTGACCCCTATACCCACACGAATGAATATTCGAGTGAACCTCCAGTTGCCGTGTGCTATTCCTGTTGCTTCGCGATATGTTACAAATACCCGAGGTGAGACATGTTGGCATTCCCGTGGATCAACAACTTGTCCACTATGCTAGTTACCTCGTTACCGGTATTGTTCTCTTTTCTCGTTACCGTGTTCCGGCATCCCCGTGATCAAATCACAAAGTGTATGGCCAGACGATGATGGATACCGTAACACCGAGAGGGCCCAGAGATATCTCTCCATCGTCGGAGGAGCAAATCCCAATCTTGAGCAATCAAGTTACTTGACATACTTTCCCATGAACCCGTAAGCCGCCGTAATAGCCATCCAGTTACGGATGACGTTTAACAAACCCCAAAGTTCATGAAGCAAGCATGAAGAAACTCGATACTCTCATGGTCTAAGGAATCATGCAAACATTAACCATCTCTGTGTTATTAACCATTAACTTGTAACGAATGAATCTCATAGCATAACATCAATCGGGTCGATTCAACACAAATGTTCCTATAACATTGTGCCCTCAAAGTTGCTGGCATAGACATGCCCATGATCAGGAAAACATAACCATCATGCAACACTTGAGCCAGTCATAGAGGCTTGACTAGGAATACATTTTATCGTTTATTATCCCACACGTGCATATGAGTCTTCCTCCAAGCCTCGTTTTATTTGTAGACTCGAGAATCATTGCAGTTATAGCATGGAACATAAACATAATTATGAACAGGGAGAAAATCAATAACATTTGTTATAGCCTCTAGGGCATATCTCCTACAGACTCCCACTTGCGCTAGAGTCAATAATCTAGGTAATGCTAATGCACTTCACACCTGTGGCACACCGGTGTAAATATGCTTCGCATGTGGTATAGCCTGATGTCCAACGGAACTGACGACTTCAGCTCCGTGTGTATCTTTGCGTATCCTCGTGTTTTTACGCTTTCACAAAATTCATATTTGGTGTGGACTTGGCTTTGTATGTATGTGAATCACAGGTCGAACCTGGATTCCTCAGACTGAGTTATGGAGCAACTACCCGCAGTAGTGTCCCATTGACAAAAGCCATCTTGGAACCATACTAAGTTCATGAATGAACTATATGATTCAACATCTTCTTTGTCGCTTTAAAAGCGGCAACATACTTCGCCTCTGTTATAGAATTCGCCACAGTAACTTGTTTGAACAAATTCCAACTAACTGTGCCACCAGATTGTGTGTTACACAAAACCCTCAATTTAAATCGAAAATCGCATGGAGCATGGATGAAGACTGTATCGATGTAACCTTTTACAACGAACTCTTCATGATCTCCGCTTGCGAGAAAACATGTCATCAGTGCTATTATAGTACTCAATGACCCTTTTTCACTGTTGTCCCATGATCAGTACTTTTGATCACTTTGGTATCTATACTCGCAATAACTTTGGGAGTATTGGACATATCTGGTTTGTTTTTACATACCATGGAATACATGATTAATCCAAACACAAGAGTGTGTGGAATCTCCATCTTGTATTTTGCTCATCAGTGTTTTGGGACAGCGAGTCTTGCAAAAACTCTTTCCATGTGACTTCGGCAAGAATCACTCCTTGACGTTTTTAATGCTAAAAGGTTTTAGCATCTTGTCAATATGTATCTTTGCTCAGCCCCATTAGGTAAATCTATCTCCATAGATCATCATGCCTAATATAAAGGCTATTTAGCCCAAGCACTTCATCGAAAAACTATTTTCAAATGAAGTCCTAATTCGTGTCAAGAAATTTATTTCCAATTAACAAAGTGTCAAGCACACAACGTTTTTTAGAAATTTATTATGCTCCCACTTACTTTCTTGAATCACAAGCATCTTCGTTACCCATTGATGAAGTCAAACCCTTTTGACCATTTCATCAAAACATGAAGATTCCAACTCCATTATGCTCTCTTCTCTCCATTGCTGGAACTCTGAAGTTTGCACACTCACTAGCATCCTCTGGAATGACAAAATACCTTGGACTGTAACACATGCAAGTCCTTGGTTTCATTTCCATCATATGGAAATCCTATTGTCATCCATGTTTCATATCTCATGACTGAAATATGTATTTATTGCTAGTTCAACCCGAACCGACTTTAAGCATCGCTACGGTGAAACAACCTCATCGCAGTCAACTCCTTGAACTTGTTATTTCAACAAGTCGAGCTTTATGGATAAAACATTCTTATCCGTATAAGTTTTAAGTTCCATAAATATTCGTTAGACTCTAAGTCTTCCGAAAGGTGTATCAAGGTTTTAATCTTGAATCACTTATATGGAAACTAACTTGGGTTGTATTGGCATTCAGCCAATTCCGGAGTCAGGGCCCATCAACGCTTCCTTGTGTATCGTAGGTATACTGTTATCTGACAACAATATCTCGTCTGCGCACCTGAGAGGTTTGCACGAGCCTTGCCTACGTGGTTTAGCTGCAAGTTTGACCGAAGTCCATACATTTTATTGTAGAGACTTCCGTATCAGTCGCAGTAGGAAACACTGGAATTACTTCCAAGGTCTCTTTCCTTTGACCTGATGACGGAGATACTGGTTATCTCGTCGAGTTGCATTATTCTCCCACTCACCTTTTTGAAACAACCATTTTCTTCAAAAAGCATACCGTTCTTTGTGGCAAACCTATTTGCCTCGGTATAGTGAGGGAGGAATACCCAATTGCTTGGGATAACCTACAAAGTAGCACTTGTCTGATTTGGAATAGGTTTGTAACCTTTTACACAAGCCCCATATTCCAAATGTTAAGAAAAGATATAACATGGTTGGGCGTACCATACCATGGTGTCATTTCAACAGACCCGATGGAGCTCTTTTCAGTGTAAAAGCCGCAGTCTCTAAAGCATCACTCTTTAAAAGGGATAATGGCAAATTTATTTATGTCATCTTTGATCTTACCATGTCATAAATGGTTCGATTACATCTTCACGGACTTTCCACTTGCAGTGGTGCTCCGGGAGGTGCAAGTTATGAAACCCCTTTCACAACTCATTAGACATTCGCTAAACTTGTAACTCAAATATTCCTTTCTGCAATCGAATTGTAGAAACATAATTTTCTTGTTACAATAACTTCTACTTCATTTTTTAAAACCTTTCGAATGATTTCAAAAGATCCAGACTTACGTCCCATCAAGCAAATATCCATATATCTACTTGAGTCATTTCTGAAGATAGTAAATCCACTACTTGCAACATTTATCGAACTACACACATCAAATGTATGATCACCAATAAGTTTGTTGTTTGTTCCTTATGGCCTATGAATGGTATTTCAGTCACTTCACTTTTCGGAGAAAAGTTGCAAGTGTCAGATGATTCAAAATCAAACGACTTCAAAATCCATCATAATGGAATTTTCCATGCGGGTTTCTCCAATGTGACCAAATGCAGTGCCACACTTGTGTGGTATTCTTTTAGTCTTGCGACATTTAGCGTCAGTGTTATGGATGTATCATATTACCATCAATATTCATAACATACGTCCCATCTTGGATGGAAGCATGGCCCTTCATGTTATTCATAATACTGAACAACAATTGTTCTTTTTATGAACAACCCTTTTGCAACAAACATTTTGCAATGGGCTAGAGTGTATGAAAGTCTAAAATGAATTATGAAAGTAAAAACAGAGGTAATATATCATTATCATTTATTCATAACATGCATCTCATTCTCAATGAAAGTATGGCCCTTATGTTATTCATAACATCGAACATAAAAAGTTCTCTTATGAACAACCTTCTTGCAAGATTACTTTATGCAAAGGCTAGAGTTTGTAAAACAATAAATGAATTATGAAAATAAATACAGACGGTAATACACCGATGGAAGGTATAGTAACATTTACTATGTTCCCTGTGTCTACCTAAACCTCATTCCTGGCTAGTCTTTCAGGCCATAGTAGTTCTTACATCGAGTTGCAACAGAATGCAATCGAGCGGGTATCTCTATGATTAACTCACAATACCCAAGAATCAGTGATTAACAAATTAATCATAATTCCCAAGAACTGTATCTTTGACTAGCCTTCTATACATCAAAAACTTGTATGACATTCATACATGAGCTGGATATTCCAGTCTTCTTTCTTTCTGCCATTATACTTCTAACAGTTTTAACTTTTAGTATTTCTCCTACTCTCAGAAGAAGCACCCAACTTAAGAGTGGCGTTAGCCCCAGACTTCCTAGGCGTGAAAGTTTCACTAACACCCTTCGGACACTTCCTTTCTCTTTAAGTTGTTGTTTTATTCACCTTTCATCATATGACAGGCGTTCTTCTGGATCCCTCTCTTATCAGTCTAATGCATAGTAAACTCCTTTACTAATAGTTTGCAAACAAACATTGCTTTGGATATCTCATATCTTTTAGCCTTTGTCTGTGTCTGAAAATGATTTTCAGATTCCATGAATATCACATAACTATCCAAACTTTTGAAGTTCGGGTCTCATGGAAGCAAACATATTGCACTTGACTGAAACGGAATTCTAGCTTTGGATCGAAGGACGAGAGTCACATGATCCATAGCATAAGCGAGAGAATACCGAAAGTATGCGATAGGACAAAGTCCTTCTCGGCACTCTTGAGGACAATCCTCACATTACGTTACCAACCGTAAAGTTTTAACCAGATATTTAATAGCTATTCATTTTTAATAGGGAAGGTGGAAACGCGAGCCATTATTCTACAACTATTATGCAAACCACACTTAGACAGTGTTCATAATTAATTGCACTGAGAATTAAACAAGTTAATTCAACAGTGCGCTCCCACTCAAATCAATATCTCTTATAATAGATTGTGAGTGATACAAGATCCGCATTTCCATTCAACGCCATTGAACGAGATGAACACTGATGGCGCGAACTTCAATCGGTAGGCAAACTTGTCGATCACATCTCTATATGACTCTTGTTCATCTTTCGATGGGCGTGTTCCGAGCTCAGGGAGATCCTTCCAGAACGTCAAGACAACCAAGTGATCTTGCTGCGAGGTCTCAACTCACCCGCCTCACACATCCCTAATCGTTCGTACCCAGGGAGATCCTATGATACCCCGAAAAGTTAGGTGCCGTGACGGTGCTACACTTGGGAGAACACTAACTACTTGATATTTTTGTGAGAGATCACCCTAATAAAAAGCGACTACCGCGCAATCAAGAAGGGTGCATCATAAGGGATAAACATCTCAGGCAATTCATAATAGCATGATATGGTATAGCCCTTTCTGACGGAGAAGTCTTGTATTTCTTCGTCTTCGGCATTCGCGTCGGTGTTCACCTTCGCGAAGATTGCCACCACCTTGTCGATGCACCAGATAATATTGCTATCTCTATAGCTAATAAAATAAGTGCATTACTTAAGGTTGACACGCAGGTCATTAAAGTGCAATCATATGGCTCCAGCCATCATGCTGAATCATGACACGCAGGTCATGTTAATTAATTTACATTATATAGCCATCTCATACATAATCAAATTAATATGAGCACTGCTATACCACATCACATGCACATGCAAACCATCCTGCAAAACCAAGTTAGACGCCTCTAATCGGTTCATGCAAAAACTTGTTTTACGTGGCTTCTAAGGTTTCGAAACAAACCGAAGCTACCAACGTCCATCATCAAGTATGATAATTCAAGTCGCTAGATTAACTTTCCAGGGTGTATGAAAACCGAGATAATAAAATCTCGAGCCCCATACTAAACTTCGTCATACGCATGACCCCCATGCAGATCATATCTGCATTGCCCTTTCGTCTGCGAAATTTCATCTTTCCTTTTAACTACAGTGGAATTCAATGAACTGTTAGCACTTCGTTGATCAATCAGGATCGCGGATTGCCAGAACATTGAAACTCCACCATGCTGTTATCAAGATCAGAAATATGCAAATTCCAGGGAAGCAACAAGAACATCGGGTAACAGATTTCATCTGCTACCCGCACAAATAATTTTCAGTAATAGAACTCATCTACTACCTAATTATATTGTGCAACACCCATACATCACTATGTATTCTAGATCGCAACCTGCATCTACGCATAGCACGGCTCTTGATGCCACTGTAGGGTAACGCAGCAGAAAACAAAAATTTTCCGACCTACGCACCAGCCCAGGACCACTATGGAGACTGCATACAAGGTTTGATCATTTTCGTCACCGACTCGTAGCGCAGCGGAAGTAGAGTCGATGATGATCGGCGGTGCAGATCCCTGCAGCTAGGATTTACAACCTCCCAACCGCGAGGATGTATACCCTCGTCTTCCCTTCGGACAGCCCTCCGGGAGGCGGTCGAACAGTCCCCCGGACGGTGTCGCGGACAGCCCTTCGGGAGGACCTTCGAAACTCGAACGGTCACTCGGACAGCCCTTCGGGAGGACTCACAGAACTTGGACCGTCACTTGGACAGCCCTTCGGGAGGCACTCACGAACAGCCCCTCGGGCACTAAGATCGAAACTACGACCTCTCTACAGAGTTGCACACATACGGTGTCATCTATCCGGCAGGGCTTCGCCGTCCAGAACTAGTTCCCACCGGAACCCAGACAGCCTTTCGGCTCTGCAAAACTATTTTGCGGGGAGGGAGAGAGAAGCCAGATCATGCAATGGCACTTGTATGTGAGAAGGAGTGAGTTTGGGCAGCCCCCTCCACCTCTATTTATAGGAGAAGGAGGGGTGAAGGGGCTGAAATTTCAGCCACATCCATCCATGTCATCTCCAAGATATTTTGGAGCAAAAGCCCAAAAAGGTGGCTTTCCAAAAAGTAACCCAAAAAGCACTTTCACTATTCACGACGACATTTTTCAGCGTCCGTTCGAACTGAAAATTTTTATGTGGGCTTAGAACATTTCCAGTACCCACTAAAATAATTTTCAACGCGTTCTGGAACAATTCTAGATTAGTGATTTTCATCTGCGAAAAGCATCTGAAGTGGTTCCGGTAGCTCCGGAACATTTCGGGTTTTTCTTCCAGAAAATTCCCAAAAATTTCCAGAATGATTCTGGCACCCTCCAAGAATTATCAGGCATGTGCCGAAACTAATTTGACTTTATGGTATCCTCTGAAACAACTTTTCAGTTTCACCAGAACTCATCCGGTGACCTCTCTCTGCGGAACTTTTCCGCTGTCCGAAACTTTTTCGGTGTCCGAAACTTTTTCGGTGATTTTCTCTCAGACTCTCTGTCTAGTATTCAGCAGATAGATGACCCTTAAGCGTGTGACCCTATAGGTTCGGTGAAGTATAGACATGACACGGAACCCCTTCCGATCAATGATCAACATCGGAGCCGTGGACACCCATATTGACCCCTATACCCACACGAATGAATATTCGAGTGAACCTCCAGTTGCCGTGTGCTATTCCTGTTGCTTCGCGATATGTTACAAATACCTGAGGTGAGACATGTTGGCATTCCCGTGGATCAACAACTTGTCCACTATGCTAGTTACCTCATTACCGGTATTGTTCTCTTTTCTCGTTACCGTGTTCCGGCATCCCCGTGATCAAATCACAAAGTGTCTGGCCAGACGATGATGGATACTGTAACACCGAGAGGGCCCAGAGATATCTCTCCATCGTCGGAGGAGCAAATCCCAATCTTGAGCTATCAAGTTACTTGACATACTTTCCCATGAACCCGTAAGCCGCCGTAATAGCCATCCAGTTACGGATGACGTTTAACAAACCCCAAAGTTCATGAAGCAAGCATGAAGAAACTCGATACTCTCATGGTCTAAGGAATCATGCAAACATTAACCATCTCTGTGTTATTAACCATTAACTTGTGACGAATGAATCTCATAGCATAACATCAATCGGGTCGATTCAACACAAATGTTCTTATAACATTGTGCCCCCAAAGTTGCTGGCATAGACATGCCCATGATCAGGAAAACAGAACCATCATGCAACACTTGAGCCAGTCATAGAGGCTTGACTAGGAATACATTTTATCATTTATTATCCCACACGTGCATATGAGTATTCCTCCAAGCCTCGTTTTATTTGTAGACTCGAGAATCATTGCAGTTATAGCATGGAACATAAACATAATTATGAATAGGGAGATAATCAATAACATTTATTATTGCCTCTAGGGCATATCTCCTACACGGAGATGGCTGGACAGCGTCGTGCCCTTCTTCTCCGGAGGGTGGTGGCTACGGTGGTCGTCAGAGGCGATGATTCCAGCAACAATTTGAGCGGGGAAGAGGTCGTAGAGCACCAATGGAGCACTACGAACTCAACGGTGGGCTCGGACGGGGCTAGGATGGCTTGGAGAGGGCTGGTGGTGGAGCTTAGCTAGCGGCGGAGCTCCGGCGAAGCTCGAGGCCAGAGGGCCTCTCGGCCTTGGCTCTTGCTCTATGGAGGCAGTGGAGGATGGAGGGCGAGGGGTGAGGAGCTAGGTGAGGCCGGGCATGGCTATTTATAGCCGGGAGGAGGGGTGCAGCGATCTCTCTGGATCGGCGGCGACGTGGCTTCGCCACTGGAGCAAGGACAGCGAGCTGGCCATCGCGGCGCGGGGCGAAGAGACAGAAGCGAGCAGTGGCACTTAATGAGCAAAGAGATAGCTCGGGGGGAAGAAGACGAGCAGCGCCGCAATTGTGGCCGCACGGGCAGCACAGTGCTCGTGGGTGTGGCGGCCGCCGAGGACTCCTTCAGCGAGGGCGAGGGTTCTGGAGGGGCTAGGTGGCAACCAAGGACGATGTCGGCATGCCTAGACAAGCTGTTGCGGCGCCGTGGTCTCGCTCGGATGAGACCCGAGTCTAGCGTAGCGCAGAGCGCGACGACAGGCATGCCAGCGCCGTGCTCACCACGGTGCTTGGCATCAGGAGGCCACGTATGCCTGGCTTTTCTTGTCTAACACGTCGACCTTCGATCCCTCACTTCACCTGTACCCTTGGTTTGGCTTTGTTCGATCTGAGATGAATGGTAGGATCAACTGTAGTTTCTGACAGCAAACATGGGGAAGTTCCACAGGAGAGATGAGGTGGAGACTGAGCCAAAGAGAGTGTCTGGAGTGATCCATGTTGGAAGGACTCCAAACTGGCCAAATTTGAGGTGGTTTGGATAAGAATTGAGGGTAGTTCATGTGCAACTTGCAAAACTAGTCCAGAATGGAAATATTGATGTGCTGCTCACTAGGATGATCTTCTAGGGCTGAATCTTGGTGAAGGGGAGTTATTTGTAGGTGTCCTCATGCCCCAAAACTTTGAGAGCAATTGGGCAACTCTAGCTAGTACTTCCTTCACAAAGGTCCAAACTGACCAGGAGCAAAAATGATTTATTTTGTTGAAATTTTGAACTAGGCCATAGAATATTTTTGGATATTGAAGCAAGATATAGTCCAAGGTATTTTATGGAATTATTTGAGAATTTTTTGAGCATCCCAACCATAGGTTGCTTCAGAACCCATAGTAATGCCCTAAATTCTCAAGTAAAAGAAAAGAGTTTTGATAAATAATCTAAATTGGAATTTGGATCCTTGGGGTACTTGGCAGGGTTTTGGCAAGGTGACGAGGCTTTGAATCACTTGGAAGGAAATTTCAAGAATGTCCAAGACCAAGAGAAAGATTCAAAATCCATTCAAATTCCAAATAAAACCAGGAAAAGTTTGAAAAGAAAAAGTTGTCAAAATCAGGGTGTCACAGTTCGTTGCTGCTTCGTCTATCTGTTGATAAGGTTCGTTGCTACTTCCTGCATGTCACTTGAAGTTGGTGGTCAGATCCCTACAAATCCTTGGCTGGCGACATATGCGTAGGCGGGCTTCTCCTGGCAGGATTCGTCAGCATCAACTCCTTAGAGACGCGCAGCCATTGCCCGCCTCCTTCCACCCAAGGATCCTGCTAGCACCAATCTTCTTCCGCTAATGCTCGCCTCCTTCCGCCCAAGGATCCCGCAAGGTCTAGCCTCCTTCCACCCGAGGATCCTGTCAACGCCTGCAACGCTCATCTCCTTCCCCGGTCGACCAAAGGATCTGGCAGGCGATGAGAGATGAGGGGTGGGTGGTGGCCGCAGCATAGCTCTGTCGTGGGACAGAGGGGAAGAGCCGAGGAGAAAGCGAGAGAAGCGAGGCGTTCCGCGTAGTTCCTTCAATTTGGAGGTACCAGAGCATTTCGAATCTGAATATGTCATTCCAGGGAACAAGAAGATTATGTTTTCTCGATCGAACCAAACACAAGAACGACCCTGGGTGCGCAACGGACTCGTTACGTTCCACTTGATGACCCGAAGCAAAACTTAATGGCAACAACCTGAAGAAGCATGGTGGAGCTCTCGTTCAATCCGAGCTGTCCATCGCGACGTAAGCGAAGAAATCATGTGCGTCCATCCAGTCTCAGCGTTGGTTTGCTTGTGTCTTGCCGCAAGCGTCGAATTTTTTAAAACAACCAAGAAAACCCACCCCATCCGCACATAAACGAAAAACCTAACCTCCTCCGTACCACCGCCACCTTCCCTGCCGCCTTCAGATCGTCGTCCTCGCCCCGCCTGCACCACCCCTGCGCCCTGTGCGCCACCAGCCCCTTGTCTCTGGTGATCTACAGTTATCGTCGCATCCTATCCCTGGTTCTCACCATCGCTCCATGACACCCGATGGTGGCTGTTGCGATGTTTTTCGGTGAATTTGTTTCTCTGGTTTTCTCCGTTCCGATGTAGGTGAATGTGTTTCGCCATCGACCTGCCATGAATCCGCCGGCTAACACTTCGCATTTACCTCGGAAAAGGCAGAAGCCACACCAGCATGTTTCGCCATTCGATGCATGTATCGCCGTTGAAGTCCTCTGTCATTGCCTTGAACACAACCACAATCCAATACTACGTCAAGCAGAACTAGAATGCTTAAAACAAAAATAAAGGATGGGTCATTTGTGCTTATTTGTACAATATGCATTATATAGGCCTTTGGGCAGTGGATCTCATATATTATTCATTTGGAATAAAACCACTAACGTAGGGATCAAAGTAGTCTAGATTCGAGCTAATGTTTGGATCATTCTCAATATTTTGAGCAAGGACACGAGAAATACTTATTAGTTCTAAACATCACATGCATGTCAAATCTTTACATTTTAGAATTTTTTTAATTTCATTACATGCACATATTGGTCAACCGGGAGAGAACAAAATGAGTTGGCTCACTGAAATTTATAACAACAATGATAAGTATGAACCAAGTTGAATAAAAGAATGTCACATGCACCATAAACATCCATTATTTATGAAGATCTTCAATACATACCATGTGCATTGTTCCCAGATAAATGTATCTTTCTGCCGCAACATGAGTGAATAAAGATGACTACCAAGCGAGTGATGCATTCTTTCCATGCTCCACAGGTCATTTCAAGTTACTTTTCTTATGCACCAACTCGTATAGCAATTTCAACACATTTTCCACATACACCAACTCCAAGAGCAAAAACAATGCAAGGTAAACCAAGAATTAGTTTAAGAATAGGAGGAACCCGGAAAGGAATATTGTCTGCGATACGGAGGACGGAGTCCCCTGGACCCACTATGACCTACCGGCTTTGGCACCGCGACGGAACGAGGAATGGGAAATCCCGGGAAGGTTTGGAAAGGTAGAGCTCAGGGTCCCCGAGCACCTCTCTCTAGTCACTAAATGGGAGGACTTGGGCCCTTCCCGGGGGTCTCCCACCTGATACAGGAGTTGCCCGGTGAGCCCTTTCGGGGTGGCAGACGCTTTTCACTTGAAAGCATGCGTCCCCCCACCCCCCTGCAGGATTATGATGATGTCCAGAGAGGTGTGTTGTCCTAAGCTGCAGCAGCTTGGTGAAGTTGTAACTTGTCAAGTATGAAGAGTACTTTAACACCATCTCCACCTTCTGACCGTGTGACACATATCCGCCCACTCTTTTCTACTACTGATATGATTTGGTGGAAGGTCGGAGCTAGAGAGGTCTGTTGCAGACTCTACTTGGAAGGACACACACACACATTTAAGGATAGCAAGAACACTGCAAAGGACGCAGGGTGTTACACCTCCCCGGTGGCTTAAACCAGGATAAATAAAGCCTCCCTCTAAAGTACTCTGAAGTATTTTGACTTCTGGCTAAACATCTAAAAGGGGGGTCTCTTCGATCTCTGATATCGATGATCACCAGTCGACATCTAACGTGCCAAGTAGGGGGTCTAGGCTTCAGGTATCCTCAACCACAAAAGAGGAATGGATTTCTCGAGGACGAGGATGGCGATTGGTGCCCCATGCAACAAGCCACCGGGCATCGGTCGTGATGCGCATGGTGGCTACGAACGCGAGGACGATGGTAGCACCCCCCATTGTTGCGGTTCAGGAGGAGTTCTTGTTAGACGCAGTGACATACCCACCCCCACTATAGCTGTGACTAAGTCAAAGGTGACGACCGCAGTGGCCGAATGCCGAATGAGGCTTTCACGATCCAAACACTATGCTGCGACCGATGTCCCTCCGACCAGGAAAGGAGAGGATCCAGCGATGGGGGCTCGCCGCTGTAAACGTCAACATACACTTTGTCATTGAAACCATGTAAGTCACACCAGCAAGGATACCCCGAGCAGACTGCAAGAGCTCAGGGGCAGCCATGTATCCCTCTTGCATCTCCTCCTGGCCCCTATCTGTTCGGATGGCTGGTGCTCATCATGGATGCTCGCCCGATCGGATCTCCTGGAGGGCGGATGGTGCGCAAGTACCCAGCTGTTTTTACGGGGCTATTTTTGGAAAGCAGAATGTGTCGTTAGGTGATACAAGTGGGCCGAACACCATAATCTGGACATATACCCGAGCATTGTGAGTCTCCTTTGAAGATGCCCTTTACATCTTATTTCAAGGTTGACCTATAGAAATTTAAAATTCAGTAGTATAAGTTTAAGGATGTGCTTTGCTATGTACAAGAATGTGCTTGCTACACTGGTGAAATATATAGTGTATCTCTCATCTTAAGTCCATCTACTATTTTGAACCATGTTTGATTACCGGTAACGATGAAACTTATTTCATATGATTACCAACTATGTATAGATCCTCATTTATGTATTTGACGGACCCTAGAAGGTACTCTCTTCAATTTGGGAGGTTAAACTCTTCAAAAGTTAGTTATGTTGATTATTCTTTCAAGGGAAAATTTGTATTTTTCATCCTTGAATTCTCACAAAAGTTTACAAATCATCTCTCAACCAATCATATTGGATATTTTCATCCCGGATAACGCTTCGAGCGGTTTTAGTCTAATGTGGACACCCGACTTTGATTAATACTGCCGACGTGGCCTGGTTTTGACCTCTACGACACTTAATTAACCAAAGGACCATCCCGTGGAAGAGTAGGGTGGTATGGAGCAGGCTCCTCCTTGTCACTGGTGTTTCTGGCAGCCCATAGCTGGGTCGTTCTACTACCATAGGAGTTGTTGGATTTCCCTAGAAATGAAGGATGATGTAGCATAGAAGCAAAGTATTTCTCTCAATTGAGAATCAAGGTTTCATCGAACCAGTAGGAGCTTCATACTAACAAGATAAACATCACATGCATATAGACAAAATAAAATGCTTGGAGCCAACACTGCAAGAGGGTTGTCAAGCCCCTTATCTTGCTAGTTACATGATTAAAAGTAAATAGATAGTAAGGTAGAAATTATTCTGAAGTTACGATAAATGATTTCGATATTTATAGATATTTTTGACGGTGGAATCAGGTTAAGGCAATAAATGTGGCCGCGCCACCTACCCTTGTGGCGGACTAGTGGGTCCACTCGACACTTCCCGGGGCTTCCGGTGTTTCTTGTTGGCAAAGAAAATTGTGTTAAACCGACAAGTATTCTGACCTGCGTAGATATAGATTTCCTACGAAACCAAAAACAAGTAGAAAATAGAAACTGGCATTGGGCACTAAATTAATAAGTTATTCTAGAAATATGATATATTTTTTTATAAAAATTATATAAAAAGAGAACATAATAATATTTAACGGTCAAAAATTATATATATGTTTGAATTTATTAGTCGTGCCTTGTGGGCAGGATTAGTCAAAACTGGGTGTGCATGTCAGACTAAAATCACCCGATGCGTTATTAGGGACAAAAAATATCTGGTTTGATTTCGCTTTCTTTGAACTAACTTAGGGCAATTCTAGCCGATCCCTTAAAAATAGCGGAGTATCCGGCGGAGTAAAAGCATAGTGGAGTATATTTACTCCTCTAAAATTTCACAGGACCTAGCCGATCCCCTATATATAAAGGAGTAAAATTATTATTTTTCATTTGCATTTCATATTCGACAACCCAAACACATTTCTTTGCTTATTTATTTGATTCATTGACATTTTAATTCATTGGAGTACATAATTCACCAATTGTTCGCTACGAGAGCAAGAACGAAGAAACAAGAACCACAATTAGACATTTTAAAAGATATCCAATTTTCGTAACTGCTCCCACTAGTTGGATTAGTATCTTCTCTATATCTTCATTGTTGACCTGCGGCTTCTCAGGCTTGCACACTTTCTTTTTCTTCAATTCTGAAGAAGTAGACAATGCTTTGCATCTAGTAATCTCATCAATAATCTCATTTCTAGTGTCTGTTCTAGCAACGAGTGCACGAATATCCATCAATTTTCATGCTATGAATAGATCAATATATTCTTCTTTCCAATACCAAAACTTGCATCCATCCTACACACAAAATTGAGCAAATAATGAGCTACTGAAATTGCGCCGAATTCGGTGGACAACCAAATCAAAAGAGGCACACACACCATGATTTTTGCACTTGAAGAACTCCCATCCGGGATGTTGCGGCGTGGTAGAAACTCGGCGCACCACCTGCTGTGGGCAGTAATCACATTGTACGACCTTCAACGGTGAGCCGACAAGCCGCTGGGCCAGCGTCGACCCTAGGCGACGTCCGGGCGTGTCTTCGCCGGCGAAGCGCTGACGGGATAGAATAGTGTGGCTAGAGGCGGAGCCGAAACCTGCATGCGGTGTAGATGCGTTGCCGGGGTTGTGCTGGCCGGTTCCCGGCTAATCCATGGCAAGGGGTAGCTCCCGGCGGCCGGAATCGGCAAATCCGACGGCGGCGGCAGCAGCTGCAGATCCACCGGTTCTGCGTCGGTGACGAGACGAGGAGGCACAAATCCAAGTGGTCGAGGACAACGGAGCTTACGGAGCCTCTGTGGCGGGGGGCGGGTGCCGGCGGGGGGTGGGAGGGGCGGCGCTAGCACAGATGCAGCACGGGGCTGTAGGGGGAGGCAGTGGAGGAGAGGCGCGGCTTTTACTCAGTGGCCGAGCGGGGAAGTAAATATAGGGAGATTCGCCGCGGCTGAATATAATTTTTACTCCCTTACGGCGGATTGGGGGTCGGCTAGGTGCCGGTTAGAGGAGTAAAACCAAATTTTTAATCCTCTAACCGGTTTTAAGGGATCGGTTAGAAATGCTCTTATGAACTGATATTTTAACCCATTGCAGTTAATTTTGTGTTCTTCCAAGAATACTGGATTAGAAGATGGCCAGATTCCAGTTGTTGGTTTGTTCTATATTTGCACTCATCATGAAATTTGGGGAGCGAACGCTAATTGCAGCAGGAGAGTACCTTCCATGTCCAAGCCTGTGTAAGCAACAAACTTGGGGTCACTGACATCGCCAAATGAGACTGAATCATTACAACTTCCTGCTACGCCATAATGGACAATACCAGAGACACTAAAGACGCCAAGGAGAGTTTGAACAGTGACAGCTGCATTCAACTGGAAGAACAAAGAAACAGTGATAAATCAAAAAGGAGCTCCTCCATTTAGCAGTAGTTATGGTCTTTTCTCGTAAAAATGTAAAATGCAGAAGTTCAGGCTTTAGCACCGTGCATTTGTTCTGTCGATGCGTATATTACATTCACACCTCGAATACTGCCAATGTGAAACCTCCGTCCTGAAATAAGATATGAGGTGAGACTGTATTCTTGACACTATACCAAAGAAAAATAAATACAGATTTGCATCAAAGGACTGTAGGAATAGGAAACCCTAGCAAAAAGGTCTGTGCGTTGCAACGGAAGAAAAAAAAAATACCACACCCTCTTAATTTACAAAAATGGTCTTTAATCTGAGAATTTGTAGGTACGGCCCAAACAAAGATGATTTCAACCTATAAAAATGCAGTTTAAGATTCTACAGGTGTTCTACTTCAACACGGCTTGCATGTAGATTTAATCCGTACAAAGAAATGGGCAAGTGATCATGCATTTATTCATGTCATGTTCAGAATGGGGTTTTGTTACGGACGAGTAAACGAAAACGACAAAAACAAACGATGACACATTAGCACACTACGGAGACATGTGTGCATCAATGGCAGTTTTCAAGTTAAGAATCATAAACTTAGCGTAACTCTTGAACACTTTTTTTCACATGCATATTTCTTAAATACATCAAGAGTTGTTAAAAAGGTTATTAAAAAGATACAGGATTTTTAATCATAAAAAGAGATTTTTTTTTGTCTGGAAAAGAACATTTTTGTATGGTCTCATGTGGACGCAGGTATTGTGCCCCTATTTCATCACTATTTCTTGCCATACATGTCATCGGTATTGGTCCCTGTTTCATCACTATTTATATCTTATCAAACTTGTGTTTTATTTTATTTTTTATCATGCATGCCTCCTTTTTATTTTTTTCAGGCACGTCCTCTTTTTTTTCTTCTTATATAGGAGAATAGCGCAACATCTCGTCTTTATCGGATCTCCTCTGCATTTTCGTTTTTATTTCTTTTATAGCAGACATCCCATCTTTATTGGGTCCTTCTTTTATTTCTTATCATGCATGTCCTTATTTATTCGGTGTCTCTAGCAAATTTATCTTCAATTTCATGTCAAATCCTGATTTTGCTGAGGTGTTCTTCCCCAATCTGAATTAGTACCGTTATGAAAAAAAGGATGGATAATGCATTGTAGATTGATATTGCAGCCTAAATAATATTTTTTTTAAAGCGTTAACAGGTAAAATAATATTATATTCAGATTCTACATATTTTTCTAATCAAATTTCATATATAACATGTTAAATTTGGAGCTACGGTTTAGAAGATATGAGTATTTAAAAAAATATTTGATATGTACTGCGTGTTTAATATCAGAAACATTAGGGTTTTTTTATAAAATAGCAAAATGTACTAAGAATACATATTTCTTTAATTAGTAGGTAGTATAGATCGGTGTTCTTCATCCTTAAAATGCTGAAACACTGCCATATTATCAGCTCTACTGGGTGCCCCTTGTGTTCTGTGTTGGTGGCTGGGCTCAGTTAGAGGCAGTTCACCCGTTCTTTTCATCTGCCCAGTCTACTCACTGCTAATGCTAGCTGTTGGACGAAGTCTACTTGGGATGGCCAACTCACCCGTTCTTTCATCTGCCGAATCTACAGGCGAGCAATTTGGATCAGAAACGGGAGGCCGAGACGGGACGAGACTCACCGTAGAGGTCAACGAAGGGCTGGACAGGCTAGGACCTGAAGTAACCGGAGGCCTAGAGGGAGGCCTGGAGCGCGGTGTCCTCGACGACGTACGACATGACGAGCCCGATGGACGGGCCGTGCAGGTTCGCCCTGTCGACCTGCCACCGCACCCGGTCCATCCCAGGCAGCGCCCGCAGGGCCGTCGACGGCGAGCCAGCCAGCAAGCCGAGCAGCAGGACCAGCGGCACCATTTGGCGGCTCAGGCTGAGGAGCTCCATGGCCATGGCTGGCATGGACTGGGAGCAGGCAATCAAGCCAGCAAGTAGGAAACTTTTTAAATACAGTGTGAGGGGTTCGGGCAGCTTAATAAACTCTGTAGGTCCATGGACCGCGACGATCTATCGGTACTGTGCAGCTAGTGTGCTCTGATTGCCCTTTTTTATACTTGAATGATCGATTGGAGAACAACATGTCCCTGTCATGGATCGGGGTCATTAAGGAAGATCACGCTTTAAATGGTACTACTATATATACTCCTATATAATCTCCTGAGGATTGGGGTCATCAAGCTTTTGGAGCAGCAACGCTGCAAAACAGAGGAGGATGGTATGCACTTGAGAGGAACTGTGACCAGCAATTTGTGCAAGTTGTTAATTACATAGAGCTGTGCTCGCGATTATGATGTATGATTCAAACTAACCACTCTGATTCTATGATTTTCGTTAGTTGAATCTATCGTTTTTACGATTCTGATAGTTAAGTTTTTATGATTTGCGATCCTACCATTGGAGTTTCAATACGATTCAGAATCATGATTCTGACAACCTTTGTTAATTACATGGAGTTACTTAACTTGAGTGTTTCAAGTGTAAAAAATATCGTTACCAAAATGTTATGTGCAATTACCAACTTAACCACAACTAGCCTCCTTGTGCACTGTAGTGACAAAAACATGTTCCAATTTAGCCTCCTTGTGCGCGAGAGATACAAATACACGTTACTCTGTTTGTATCTCAGAGATGTGAAAAGCCATCATGCTCCGGTCCCCCGCCACCATGCTCCTCTCCACTGTACCGGGGCGCGCCCGCCACGACGCCAGGGCAAAGTCCCTAACCGCTCGGCGGCGGCGGCCTTCTTCTCGCGTCTCAACGGCTCAAGATCGATGCGGCGTTCCGATCATGATCTCCTCGGCGGTGATGGCGAACAACGACTGCTGGACTGTGGCGGCGGATCTATAGCCGCAACGGCAGGCGGCGGCAGCCATGCTACAGCCGCTCAATCTCCGGTTCGGCTTCGGGTCGCAGTGGCGCTCCTGGTCTTGATCTGCAGCACGCGGATGCCCGGGGCGGCGACCCTGGGCTTGGCGGTGGTGGTCATGTCCTCCGTCGGAGGTGGTCGGCATGAGGCTGGGTGGTCAGATTTCGAGATCCGCCATCTAGTCCCGGCTGCGAGTCAGAGAGACATAGTTGCCGGTGAAAACCGAGCTGACAGCGGGCGATGGTGGCGTTCTACGCTGTTACCTTGATGAAGGCATCGTCGTGTAACTACTGTCGACCCACTCGTGCTGCTCCGGGGTAAACCCTAGGATATGGTCTTCTAGATCAAACGATGGTGGAACTGTGGTGTCGTTTCTTTTTTGGGAGCATCATTTGTGGTGCAGCGCTGGAAGACGGAGGCAGGAGGTGGAGCGGCTTTGTCTTGCACATAGCTTCGGTGGAGATGTCAAGTCGTGCATGGCCGACAGGTGTTACGTTGTGTCATGCATGTTCGGCAGGTGCTACACACGACAGATCTTCTAGAGACTTTAAGATGTGTCTGCTGGTGGTACTTGGCGGCATGGTGTTGCGTTGTATCGGCGGTGACCGTGACGTGCTCAGCAGTTTGCGCGCAAGGAGGTGGTGCCGTTGGGTGTCGTGGTGGCGTCGACAAATGGCTGGACTGGCAAGGCTGGCACGGATCTCTTTCCTGAAGATGGGTCGGCAGTTCGATGATGATGGCAGCTTCTAAAACATGTGCTTGTGGTGTACGTTTTAGGTTTACTGCACCGGCTGTAAGTTTTGATACGTTATGTGGATGGATCAGCGACGACACCGATTTTAGACATGGGGAGTGAGAACACTCTATATTATCGAGTTTGTAGGTGTGAGTTGTTGCTTCGGGTCGCTTGAGTTATGTTCTTTTTAGACTTTTGTTAAATCATTAATAAAGATGGATGTATGCATCGACTGATGCAGAGGCAGGCGGTTTTAACCTCCTTTTCCAACAAAAACATAGAGTTACTTAATTAGTGTGTTTCAAGTGTAAAAATATCGGTACCAAAATGTAATGTGCATTTACCAAAAAACACACCATTCGCTTTTGTTATGCAGTAGCAAAACACACTTTTTGTTTCAGTTTGTGGAAACTGCGGGTGCCCTTGCTGATGAAACCACAAGGGTTGCAGAAAATATTTTAAGAAGTAACTCATCGTGATCACAATGCCAGCCGTCATAACTCAGAGCCCATGAAAATTAAAATAACATAATAGCAGTCTAGCAGTCTCATGAATACATGCATCTATACAAAACATGATGACATATCCATATGCAAGTATGTGTTCTTCTAAATGATCCAACCCCAAGCAAAGATGGTTTTGGTCTTGGTGCGGGTAAGGAAGGAGACCACTTGGAATCCAGGCTACGAGCTGACTTGGTCTCCAAGCACCTTATAATAAAGGATGCCTATATAAGGTGCTTGGATTCAGGGCTCAGCTACGGGAGGTATGTCTCTATGTGTGCCGAAGAAGCGTCTATTATTATATGATGTTTATCCAATAAAAACTTCTTCGTTTAGTTGGTAGAACCCACGGCAATATCATATTGACTCTCTCGTTCAATAAGAGTTTCCGAGAGTTACTTTATTCAAATTCTCTCCTTTTCAAAGCTCTACAAGGAAAAAAGAGTAATAGGACAACTATATTGCTGTCATTTATTTTGAGTTCTTTCTTTGTTGAGATGGAAATCGACGTTCTTTTGAAAAGGGCTAGGTAGTTTTACGCAGGCAAAACTTCTTCATGAAAGGTAAAAAATAGACTTGGATTTCATGGGTTTCTTAATGACTAGTAGTTCGTTTGAAGCCTAAAGAAAGCGGCAGTTTTTTTTTTCCGAATGACCTTATTTCGAGAATCAACTAACCGACAAATCCGTAGCCCAGGCGATTCGCTGCCTCCCTCTCGCCAAAATGGGATGAATCTTCTCATGCAGCTTTTTTATTATTCAGGGCGCAGCGAAGCCAATTTCCATCAAGGCAAGGGGGAATAGGACTTGTAACGATAGAAAAGAGAAATGACTATAAGGAACCAACGATTCTCTCTTCTTAAACAACCTATATACTACACACTTAACCAGCATTTGATAGATTATCCAACCCCGAGCAATCTTAGTTATTGGTGGGGGTTCGGTTCATTAGCAGGTATTTGTTTAGTCATTCAGATAGTGACTAGCATTTTTTTAGCTATGCATCACACACCTCATGTTGATCTAGCTTTCAACAGCGTAGAACACATTATGAGAGATGTTGAAGGGGGTTGGTTGCTCCGTTATATGCATGCTAATGGGGCAAGTATGTTTCTCATTGTGGTTCACCTTCATATTTTGCGTGGTCTATATCATGCGAGTTATAGCAGTCCTAGGGAATTTGTTTGGTGTTTCGGAGTTGTCATATTCCTATTAATGATTGTGACAGCTTTTATAGGATACTTACCACCTTGGGGTCAGATGAGCTTTTGGGGAGCAACAGTAATTACCAGCTTAGCTAGCACCATACCAGTAGTAGGAGATACTATAATGACTTGGCTTTGGGGTGGTTTCTCCGTGAACAATGACACCTTAAATCATTTTTTTAGTCTCCATCATTTACTCCCCCTTATTTTAGTAGGTGCCGGTCTTCTTCATCCGGCCGCATTGCATCAATATTGATCAAATAATCCATTGGCTCTACATTCTGAGATGGATAAAATTGCTTTTTACCCTTATTTTTATGTAAAGGATCTTGTAGGTCGGGTAGCTTCTGCTATCTTTTTTTCCATTTGGATTTTTTTGCTCCTAATGTTTTGGGGCATCCCGACAATTATATACCTGCTAATCCGATGCCCACCCCGCCTCATATTGTGCCAGAATGGTATTTCCTACCGATCCATGCCATTCTTCACAGTATACCTGACAAAGCGGGAGGTGTAGCCGCAATAGCACCAGTTTTTATATCTCTCTTGGCTTTACCTTTTTTAAAGAAATGTATGTGCATAGTTCAAGTTTTCGACCGATCCATCATGACGTACAAACAACTCTAAAGCCACAAAACACCATGGATGGTATGTGTAGGGGTGAGGTCGGGGCATGCAGCCCTGATCATGACTGTCATTATCATCATGTTTATAGGTGGAGTGACTTTTGTCGCATAGAAGGAGGATTTGGAAGGATTGATGTTTTATTTTGTAAGTCATTGTTGAATAACATAGTAATGAGGACTGTGTGCATCGCTTGATGAAGAGGCCGAGGGTTCAACCTCCTTTTAAAAAAAAACACCATTGAAGCTCTAGTAGATCAAGGGTCGTTTAGTCTCGTATAGACACAAATACCATTGTAACCATCTTGATATTATATGATCACAGCAAGGCAGGAAGTAGTGATGTTACTTGCATGAGAGACCTGAACCTGGGATACTGTGTCTCTTTAATCTCGTCAACGCATCGCCGACATGGTCTTTCGCTAGTAGAAAAAGGGCATAATGTGAAGCACATTAGTCCCGGTTTGTAACTGAACCGGCACTAATGTGACCATTAGTGCCGGTTCCAACGGCTAGGCGGGCGGCGTTCATTAGTACCGGTTCGTGGCGAACCTTTAGTACCGGTTCGTGCCACGAACCGGTACTAAAGAGGTGGTGGCAGGCTGTTGTCAGTCTGGGGCCCCACCATCACCTTTAGTACTGGTTCATTCCACGAACTGGTACTAGAGGCAGAAAAGATGTGCCTTTGAATGGTGCATAATGAACACACAAAATGCCTGGAGTTGAAATAAGTTATTAAAAAAGAAGGAGAGGCGCAATGCTCACCTGCACTTTGGTTAGCTCCAGGACTTAAGAAACTGCAGATAGCTCCATGCAGTCTACACCATTTCCTCAAGGCCTGGAGCTAAGCAACGTGCAGGTGAGCATTGCGTCTCTCCTTCATTTTTCTTCGTCTCTGCACTCAGAGCTTATAAACCGCTGCGAGTCCCTCTCGCTTGGCAAGGTGGGACCAAATTTTAACCACCGCCAGGACAACGCCTTTAGTCGCTGTTGGTGGCTCCAACCGCAACTAAAGGACTTCATTTGCTATTTTTCATGCATTTACTGATTTTTTTGAGCTAAATGACCCTGAAATTGAAAAGCACTACAAATGAACTCTGAAAAGGTTGAAAGTAGGCATGGTATCATCATTTCGCCCACATAGCACGTGCTAAAAAGTTGAGAGGGTTACGGCAAAAACTGGATGCACTTCGTGTACAAAATGGACAATCTCTTTCGTAGTATCAGGGTTTCAGACGAAAACTCGTCTATTACAAAGGCATTTCATTTTTTTAACTTATTTCAACTCCAGACTTTTTGTGCGTTCAGTATGCGCCATTCGAAACCACATCATCAATTTTCAACCCTTTCTGACTTCATTTGCTATTTTTCATGCATTTACTGATTTTTTTTAAAGCTAAATGACCCTGAAATTGAAAAGCACTACAAATGAACTCTGAAAAGGTTGAAAGTTGGCATGGTCTCATCATTTGACCCACATAGCATGTGCTAAAAAGTTGAGAGGGTGACGGCAAAAACTGGATGCACTTCGTGTACAAAATGGACAATCTCTTTCGTAGTATCAGGGTTTCAGACGAAAACTCGTCTGTTACAAAGGCAATTCATTTTTTTAACTTATTACAACTCCAGACTTTTTGTGCATTCAGTATGCACCATTCAAAGCCACGTCATCAACTTTCAACCCTTTCTGACTTCATTTTGCTATTTTTCATGCATTTACTGATTTTTTTAGCTAAATGACCCTGAATTGAAAAGCACTACAAATGAACTCTGAAAAGTTGAAAGTAGGCATGGTCTCATCATTTGACCCACATAGCATGTGCTAAAAAGTTGAGATGGTTATGGCAAAAACTGGATGCACTTCGTGTACAAAATAGACAATTTCTTTCGTAGTATCAGGTTTGAGACGAAAACTCGTCTGTTACAAAGGCAATTCATTTTTTTAACTTATTACAACTCCAGACTTTTTGTGCGTTCAGTATGCATCATTCGAAGCAACGTCATCAACTTTCAACCCTTTCTGACATCATTTGCTATTTTTCATGCATTTACTAATTTTTTTGAGCTAAATGACCCTGAAATTGAAAAGCACAACAAATGAACTCTGAAAAGGTTGAAAGTAGGCATGGTCTCATCATTTGACCCACATAGCATGTGCTAAAAAGTTGAGAGGGTTACGGCAAAAACTGGATGAACTTCGTGTACAAAATGGACAATCTCTTTCATAGTGTCAGGGTTTCAGACAAAAACTTGTCTGTTACAAAGGTATTTCATTTTTTTTAACTTATTTCAACTCCAGAATTTTTGTGCGTTCAGTATGCGCCAGTCGAAACAACGTCATCAATTTTCAACCCTTTCCGACTTCATTTGCTATTTTTCATGCATTTACTGATTTTTTTAAGCTAAATGACCCTGAAATTGAAAAGCACTACAAATGAACTCTCAAAAGGTTGAAAGTTGTCATGGTCTCATCATTTGACCCACATAGCACGTGATAAAAAGTTGAGAGGGTCACGGCAAAAACTGGATGCACTTCGTGTACAAAATGGGCAATCTCTTTCGTATTATCAGGGTTTCAGATGAAAACTCGTCTGTTACAAAGGCATTTCATTTTTTTTAACTTATTTCAACTCCAGACTTTTTGTGCATTCAGTATGCACCATTCAAAGCCACGTCATCAACTTTCAACCCTTTCTGACTTCATTTTGCTATTTTTCATGCATTTACTGATTTTTTTTAGCTAAATGACCCTGAAATTGAAAAGCACTACAAATGAACTCTGAAAAGGTTGAAAGTAGGCATGGTCTCATCATTTGACCCACATAGCATGTGCTAAAAAGTTGAGAGGGTTATGGCAAAAACTGGATGCACTTCGTGTACAAAATAGACAATCTCTTTCGTAGTATCAGGTTTGAGACGAAAACTCGTCTGTTACAAAGGCAATTCATTTTTTTTAACTTATTACAACTCCAGACTTTTTGTGCGTTCAGTATGCATCATTCGAAGCAACGTCATCAACTTTCAACCCTTTCTGACATCATTTGCTATTTTTCATGCATTTACTAATTTTTTTGAGCTAAATGACCCTGAAATTGAAAAGCACTACAAATGAACTCTGAAAAGGTTGAAAGTAGGCATGGTCTCATCATTTGACCCACATAGCATGTGCTAAAAAGTTGAGAGGGTTACGGCAAAAACTGGATGAACTTCGTGTACAAAATGGACAATCTCTTTCGTAGTGTCAGGGTTTCAGACGAAAACTTGTCTGTTACAAAGGTATTTCATTTTTTTTAACTTATTTCAACTCCAGAATTTTTGTGCGTTCAGTATGCGCCATTCGAAACAACGTCATCAATTTTCAACCATTTCCGACTTCATTTGCTATTTTTCATGCATTTACTGATTTTTTTAAGCTAAATGACCCTGAAATTGAAAAGCACTACAAATGAACTCTCAAAAGGTTGAAAGTTGTCATGGTCTCATCATTTGACCCACATAGCACGTGATAAAAAGTTGAGAGGGTCACGGCAAAAACTGGATGCACTTCGTGTACAAAATGGGCAATCTCTTTCGTATTATCAGGGTTTCAGATGAAAACTCGTCTGTTACAAAGGCAATTCATTTTTTTTAACTTATTACAACTCCAGACTTTTTGTGCATTCAGTATGCACCATTCAAAGCCACGTCATCAACTTTCAACCATTTCTGACTTCATTTGCTATTTTTCATGCATTTACTGATTTTTTTGAGCTAAATAACCCTGAAATTGAAAAGCACTACAAATAAACTCTAAAAAGGTTGAAAGTAGGCATGGTCTCATCATTTCACCCACATAGCATGTGCTAAAAATTTGATAGGGTTACGGCAAAAACTGGATGCACTTCGTGTACGAAATGGACAATCTCTTTCGTTGTATCAGGGTTTCAGACGAAAACTCGTCTGTTACAAAGGCAATTCATTTTTTTAACTTATTACAACTCCAGACTTTTTGTGCATTCAGTATGCACCATTCAAAGCCACGTTATCAACTTTCAACCCTTTCTGACTTCATTTTGCTATTTTTCATGCATTTACTGATTTTTTTAGCTAAATGACCCTGAAATTGAAAAGCACTACAAATGAACTCTGAAAAGGTTGAAAGTAGGCATGGTCTCATCATTTGACCCACATAGCATGTGCTAAAAAGTTGAGAGGGTTACGGCAAAAACTGGATGCACTTCGTGTACAAAATAGACAATCTCTTTCGTAGTATCAGGTTTCAGACGAAAACTCGCCTGTTACAAAGGCAATTCATTTTTTTTAACTTATTACAACTCCAGACTTTTTGTGCGTTCAGTATGCATCATTCAAAGCAACGTCATCAACTTTCAACCCTTTCTGACATCATTTGCTATTTTTCATGCATTTACTGATTTTTTTGAACTAAATGACCCTGAAATTGAAAAGGACTACAAATGAACTCTGAAAAGGTTGAAAGTAGGCATGGTCTCATCATTTGACCCACATAGCATGTGCTAAAAAGTTGAGAGGGTTACGGCAAAAACTGGATGAACTTCGTGTACAAAATGGACAATCTCTTTCGTAGTGTCAGGGTTTCAGACGAAAACTTGTCTGTTACAAAGGTATTTCATTTTTTTTAACTTATTTCAACTCCAGACTTTTTGTGCGTTCAGTATGCGCCATTCGAAACAACGTCATCAATTTTCAACCCTTTCCGACTTCATTTGCTATTTTTCATGCATTTACTGATTTTTTTAAGCTAAATGACGCTGAAATTGAAAAGCACTACAAATGAACTCTCAAAAGGTTGAAAGTTGGCATGGTCTCATCATTTGACCCACATAGCACGTGATAAAAAGTTGAGAGGGTCACGGCAAAAACTGGATGCACTTCGTGTACAAAATGGGCAATCTCTTTCGTAGTATCAGGGTTTCAGATGAAAACTCGTCTGTTACAAAGGCAATTCATTTTTTTAACCTATTACAACTCCAGACTTTTTGTGCATTCAGTATGCACCATTCAAAGCCACGTCATCAACTTTCAACCCTTTCTGACTTCATTTGCTATTTTTATGCATTTACTGATTTTTATGAGCTAACTGACCCTGAAATTGAAAAGCACTACAAATGAATTCTGAAAAGATTGAAAGTAGGCATGGTCTCATCATTTGACCCACATAGCATGTGCTAAAAAGTTGAGAGGGTTACGGCAAAAACTGGATGCACTTCGTGTACAAAATGGACAATCTCTTTCGTTGTATCAGGGTTTCAGACGAAAACTCGTCTGTTACAAAGGCAATTCATTTTTTTTAACTTGTTACAACTCCAGACTTTTTGTGCATTCAGTATGCACCATTCAAAGCCACGTCATCAACTTTCAACGTTTTCTGACTTCATTTGCTATTTTTCATGCATTTACTGATTTTTTTGAGCTAAATAACCCTGAAATTGAAAAGCACTACAAATAAACTCTAAAAAGGTTGAAAGTAGGCATGGTCTCATCATTTCACCCACATAGCATGTGCTAAAAATTTGATAGGGTTACGGCAAAAACTGGATGCACTTCGTGTACAAAATGGACAATCTCTTTCGAAGTATCAGGGTTTCAGACGAAAACTCGTCTGTTACAAAGGCATTTCATTTTTTTAACTTATTTCAACTCCAAACTTTTTGTGCATTCAGTATGCGCCATTCGAAACCACGTCATCAATTTTCAACCATTTCTGACTTCATTTGCTATTTTTCATGCATTTACTGATTTTTTTTTGCTAAATGACCATGAAATTTTTTAGCACCTAAAGCAAAAATATTTACAAAGAAATTCAATACAGCAAAAAACAACTCAGAAATAAATAAAAGAAAATAAATAAAGTAGACAAGTTTAAACTATTCAAATTTGAAAATTACTTGCACTAACAGAAAGTTTGTAATTTTTTGTACCTAAAGCAATATTATTCACAAAGAAATTCTAAATACAGCAAAAAATAACTCAGAAATAAATAAAAGAAAATAAATAAAGCAGACAAATTTAAACTATTCAAATTTGAAAACTACTGGCACTAACAGAAAGTTTGTAATTTTTTGTACGTAAAGCGAATATATTCACAAAGAAATTCTAAATACAACAAAAAACAACTCAAAAATAAATAAAAGAAAAAAAATAAAGCAGAAAAGAAAAAAAAAACTAAATGAAAAAAAGCCCGCCTACTGGGCCACAGCGGCCTGCATACGGCTAGAAACCCAACCTGTAGTTGGGCCAGGATGCAGGCCCGCAAGCACAGTAGGCCCAACAGGGCAGCGCAGCACAGGTAGGCCCAGAAGGCCTGTTTTAGAGAGGAGCTCGAAGGAGCAGCCGCGGCTGGCTTTATAAACCAGTGCGGCTGCCCTTCGCTCGGCGACGTGGGACTAAAATTTGTGCACCGCACCTGGGCCAGCGCACACCCTTTAGTACCGGTCCAACCGGTACTAAAGGGTGTGCGCTGGCCCAGGTGCGGTGCACAAATTTTAGTCCCACGTCGCCGAGCGAAGGGCAGACGCGGTACTAAAGGGGGGGGTTGCTTCTCGCCGCTTGGCCTGGCCAAATTTGACCTTTAGTACCGGTTGGTGGCTCCAACAGGTACTAAAGGTCCATCCTATATAAGCAGCACTTATGAAATTTTCAGTTTTCTTCGCTTCTTCCTCTGCTTCAACCTCATTGCCGTCGCCCGTCCCCGTCGCCGCGCCCGTCCCCGTCGCCGCCCCGGCCTGTCGCCGCCCCCGTCGCGCGCGCTCGCCGTCGCCATCCCCGTCGCCGCGCCCGTACGTCCCCGTCGCCGCGCCCATCCCCGTCGTCGCGCGCCGCCCTGGACCGTCCCGTCGTGCGCCGCCCCGACCCGTCCCCGTCGCCGCCCCAGCCCGTCGCCGCCCCCCGTCGTCGACCCCGTCGCCTCGCATCGCCGGCCGTCGCCCCGCTGTAAGACCGCCCCCTGCCGCGCCATGGCCGCCCTCACACACACAGTACACACACACACACACGGTACACACACTCAGAGAGACAGATTTTTCTTAATTATTTTCTGTTTTCTGTTTTTTAGTTTTTTATACTTTTAGTTTATATAAATGTTAGATTAATGTCAAATTGTTAGATGAATTAGATAGAAATGTTAGATATTAATGTCAAATGTTAGTTTAATTAGTAAGTGCTTAGTTGAATTAGTAAGAAAATTAATTATTTTTATTTATAGTAAGTGAATTTCCCCGCACGGGCTTTGACCAGTGGACCTCTCCACCCGGTTCTGATCGGTCAGCCCATAGGAACACTTGGGAGCAGCGTCCGGGCCAAACCGACAGCAAGATCCCCTCCGTGTAGACCCGAAACAACCGTTTACCTCTCCAAGTGCCGGCGGCGGCGCCGCCCGTGAGGGGGGCCACACCCCGGAGCCTAGTGCTGCCTCTTCAGACATCCCACCACACCTTAAGGTATGTATGAGGACCCGGTGCGACGATCCGGTGGCATTGCTACCCCCCAAGGCCCCCGTCCCGCCTAACCCTAGAGCGGTTGACCACGAAATCTAACCCTTTGACTTTCCCCGGCCAGGCTTTGACCAATGGACCTCTCCACCCGGTTGTGATCGGTCAGCCCATAGGAACACTTGGGTGCAACGTTCGGGCCAAACCGACAGCAAGATCCCCTCCGTGTAGACCTGACATGGCCGTTTACCCCCTCCAGGTGCCGGCGGCCTCGCCGTCCGTGAGGGGGGCCACACCCCGGAGCCTAGTGCTGCCTCTTTAGACATGCCACCACACCTTAAGGCATGTATGAGGACCCGGTGCGACACCCCGGTGGCATTGCTACGCCCCAAGGCTCCCATCCCGCCTACCCCTGGAGCGGTTGATCACCACAAGATCTAACCCTTTGACTTTCCTCAGACGGGCTTTGACCAGTGGACATCTCCATCCGGTTGTGATCAGTCGGCCCATAGGTACGCTTGGGAGCAATGTCTGGGCCAAACCATCAGCAAGATCCCCTCCGTGTAGACCCGACGCGGCCGTTTACCCCCTCAAGGTGCCGGCGGCCTCGCCGTCCGTGAGGGGGGCCACACCCCGGAGCCTAGTGCTGCCTCTTTAGACATGCCACCACACCTTAAGGCATGTATGACGACCCGGTGCGACGCTCCAGTGGCATTGCTACCCCCAAGGCCCCCGTCCCGCCTAACCCTGCGGCAGTTGACCACGAAATCTAACCATTTGACTTTCCCCGGACGGGCTTTGACCAGTGGACCTCTCCACCCGGTTGTGATCGGCCAGCCCATAGGAACACTTGGGAGCAACGTCCGGGCCAAACCGACAGCAAGATCCCCTCCGTGTAGACCCGACGCGGTCGTTTACCCCCTCTAGGTGCCGGAGGCGGCACCGTCCGTGAAGGGGGTCATACTCCGGAGCCGCGTGCCGGGCGTTTGCAACCGCCACAACAGTTCCATCGGGCTGTTTTTGATTTTAATAAAGTATAAGGACCTATATTCAAAAGAACATGAGGTCACATTATTAACATACTCAAAAAAAAATACAAACTACATATTCATAATCTATGGAAAATTTATTCACCAAGTCGATAAATAATTTATGTATGTTTATGTTTAGATATGCTACATTTAAGTTAATCAAATAATAATATAGAAAAAAATTAAAAAATATGTACATATATGCCGATGGTAAAGCCGTCGTCATAGATGTGCCTCGGATAGCTCAGATTTATACCTCGGATCGATGACGTGGCAAGTGCTCCGAATCGATGACGTGGACTCAAGCTATGCCGATGGCTTTGCCGCCGGCATAGCTATGCCGACGGCCGCCGTTCCTGCCGTCGGCATAGCTCTGACGGCGTCAACCGCCCGTCACACGCGGAGTCGCCGTGCCCACCTCTAGGCCGACGGCCTGGGTATGCCGACGGCTGCTGTAGGCATACACGGGCCTATGCCGACGGCCCCCGTCGGCATACCTATAGATAGCCCGACGGCCTGACCTAGGCTATCGGCATACCTCTGTGTAGGCCGACGGGGGCCGTCGGGGTAGGGCCTGTTCCGGTAGTGCTACCACACTTTGTTACAGGTCTAGCAGCTGCCTTTTGTATCGACACTTCATGGCTAAGACTCTAACACATTTAAAGGTTATGATGTTCGTACCTTCATTTAGAATAGTGCACATGGAATCTGTTGACCATAGAAACACTGCTATTTTATTCTCGTCTGGGATTAGATAATGTACATGATGAGATCGAACTGTTGATAACAGGATAAAGCACCTTTGTTTAACATTTTGTGTGCTTGAGAATTGTGAGCCGAGTATGTAACAACATCTTGCATTCTGTAACGAAAATCAAGGACTAACGAAAATCAAGGACTGTGAGCCGAGTGGAAATGCTGGCAGATTTTTAAGTAAAAACTATGAGAAATTTAGGACAGTATAACCGAGCCTAAAGCGAACCTTCTCGGCGATTTGATTTTCTGGCGGTCCATTTTTCTGATGTGGTTGTTCCTAGCCGTCAGATCTTCTTAATCTCGCGTTCTGTAGCGCCTGGCCCCAACTGTGCTAGCGTCCTGGCCCAGCTGGCCTAAGGGGCATTTTTTTTTTTGAGAGCAGCCTAAGGGGCAGCTGCTCCGGAGGAAAAAACGCAGGCCTCTGGTTAATTGGGCTCTTGAGACAGCCCGTTTAATAGACCAAGTCCGATCTGTTTCTGCCTCCTGCTCCGCAGAAAAAAAAGAATTGAGACTACGATGCGCGAGAGGAGGCGCTCAGGAGCCGAGGCGTTCGAGGATCGATCCAGCGGGAGGATCCCAGGCTTGCGAGGGGACCGAACGCTAGCGCAGCCAGCCGATCCAGCGCGAGGGGAAGCGACCTAGGGGATCCAGCGCGACGCGCTTCAGCCGATGCACGCGAGGGAAGCCGATCCAGCCGACGAGGGGATCCAGCGGCCGCGCGGGATGCATATGAATCGGGGGTGGCCTATCCTGCCTACGCGGTCGATCCGCCTGCGTGCGAAGGGTGGGACACGGGCGATAATGGCCGGCGCATCATCCGCTGGAAACTGCTCGCAATCATACTTCAGTTTCCCATGTCGCATTCATGGCGATTGATGTGCCAATCCTTTCCGCTGGCGAGTGGTACGTGTATATATTCTTCCTCCCCTGGCACCCTTCACTCATCCTTTGTAGTCTGGCATCACAACATTTCTCAGCATCATCCTTGGGTAGGGTTTCCTGTATTTCCCTGTAGTTCTTTTCTGTTCAAGAATTGCACGAAGCAATTGCATTGTCCTAATATCCTCTCATACCAAAATTTGTCATATACGCTTCTACAATATTACCATATTTGTCATATATGCAACTTCCTACCTGTAGCTGATATGTTTATATCGTTTTCAATCTAGAGAGCAAAATGCTCAATACATTATCATATTATGTTATGAGTTAGTGACTTAGGAAGCTAGACTATGGGGTTGCTCCTGCGAATTGTTTGATTGATTTCTGTAAACTTTATATATAATAAGGGTTGACAACTAATTATGTCCATGTGCGTGGTACAGTTGTTTTACTTGAATAATTTTTAATTTATCATGTGATGAATTCCCATGATACTGCCAACTCCAGTTTCTCCTATTTTTTAGCCAATAAGAAAATAATTATACAAAATTGCAGTTAGACATCAGGTTGAAGCAATGCTCTGCTGATGAATTCCCATGATACTGCCAACTCCAGTTTCTCCCATGTTTTTAGCCATTAAGAAAATAATTATATACAATTGCAGTTAGACATCAGGTTGAAACAATGCTCGGGCTGTTGAGGATGAAATGTAAGGCGTACGTACAATGAACAGGTCAATTACAAAACTATATTTTGCTTGTATTATATCTTTGTGTGTTATTCATACCATGCTGCTATATGGAATAGGTCAATTAGAAAACTTGTCAGAATGAGCAAAAAATGCCACACTGTCGTACAGGGAGGCGAAGCCTCAACATCTTCTGCTTCTATCCATTTCTTAACTAAGTACACAACGCGCCATGCAATGGAAAATCATTTGGCACGTACTAAATACCGAAAACAAAAGAGATTAATTCAATCAGGGCCATTGTGTGATAGCACTGAGGGAATACAGTTGCCTCTTAGTGAGGAGTATGCAGGCGCCCTTAAAGGAAATCTGCTTGCCAGACGAAAATTCGTATGTGTATAAATAGGTAAACAACTAAAGTGGATTCCTTGTTGTTACCCTTTGCTTTACATAATATATATTGTCCCCTGTCTTTTATACTGATTTTTGATACAGGGAAACAAGATGTATCGAGAAATACAAGCAATGCATGCAGGAGTTGCTGAATAAATTTTTGGGAGAAGGCTTGAAGTTATCATGCGCAGTGCTCGTCCATTGACTGTTCCAGCAGTTCCAATTGTAAAGTTTTGCAGGAAAAATACTAACATGGCGTCCTCCACTTCCATCGAATACAAGCTTCAAGCCATTCTGGCGTGTCCTCTTACCATACATTGAAGCTATATTTTCCAACATACTCTGTCCGAAAATACTTGTCGGAGAAATGAATAAAAATGGACGCGTATCTAGAACTAAAATACGTCTAGATACATTCATTTCTCTGACAAGTATTTCCGAACGGAGAGAGTATTAGGAAAGTAGATTTTGGAACCTAATAAAATAGATGGAGATGTTCTGTCTGCCTACATCCATTCTGGATCTTTTAGTTTTTGTGAATAATTATGTCGTTTGCGTGCGACAATTATCACCCAGTTAGGTCGTCGTAAGTTTGTGTTTGCCAGTTTTGGCTTATCTATACTTTCACGACAATTGCTCCCATCTGAATAAAAAGAATCAAGGACTTTTGCATATATACATTCACCACGTAAGGGTAATGCGTCATCAGAGCGTGACATATTATTAAACCAATTCAGGTTATCTGTTACAGTGGGATGTTACAGGATACAAACTTAGAAATATAAAAATTGCATCAACTTCTATGAAATATAGTGCACTGATTCATGTACACTTCAGCAAGGAATATCTCAAAGAAATGGGTCGTCATTTCAGTTTTGCAAACCCATGGCATTTTTTCCTTCTTTGAGTGATGCATTTAAAAATGTATTTAATATCTGTACTGTCCTTTTTTCATTGAGGGCAAATCAAATCTCTTTGTCTCCTTAACTGCAAGCAAAAATATATATTCTTTGTTAGCTAATAAACAATGTAAATTCATCTCACTACACTAAAAGGGGGGAACTTTCCAATGTTGGGGCATTAAATTCTATATGAGCAAAGGTACTAAAGTTTTCAGAGAAAATATGCAAATAAAACAGAAATAAAACACACCAACAACAGGCAGTATGCAAAAATTATTAGGATCCACAAACAACGTAAAAGCAAGCATATATAATACCGATATTTAATTTCTGAAATTAAATCTAACAAACTTCAATATGAATTACCTGTGTTTCTTGCAAAATATTGCACAATTCAAGGGGAAAACTTTAGAGCGAATTGAAAATATATAATCATACCTATGTCCGAGACTACTGAATACAAGAAGTTTCAATGGACAATGTAACCACTGACTATAAGAACATACCAAGAAAGACCAAAGAATGTTACATATATAGAGAAAGTAAGGCTACACTACATGATTTTTCAAAACATTGCAAAGCACTTTCATCTAACATTCCTAATACACGGGCGCAGCAACGCGCGCCATTAACAATCTAGTAAGCTATAGAACCCACCATCACCACTGCTGCACTCTCCTCATCTGTCGTTGACACCCCAAATGTTCTTAAAAGGAACTTCTGGTATTCTGCATTATCTAGAAACATGTCGGCCATGAACCACTTGTGGGGTTTTTGGTAAGCAGAAAGTGTCATTACATCTTTCAAGGTTGACCTACAGAAATTTTGTATTTAGGACAAGTTTCAGGATGTGATTCGATATGCATAAGCCTGTATTTGCAATACTGCTGAAATATGTATCTCTCACCTTAAGTCCTGCTATTTTGAACCATGCTGAATCTACAGGTAACCAGAAAACTTCTTCCATAGGCTTACCAACTGAGTATTGCTCCTCATTTCCGTATTTGAGGGACCCTAGCAGGTTCTCTCCTCCATTCGGGACGTTAAATTCTCCAAAAGTTAGTTCTGTTGATGATTCTTTAAGTGATTTGAACTTCTGAAAATATCAAAATCAGAATATCAGAGGTCTTGTTAAGTACTGCAGTCGACGCGTGAGATGGTTGATGGTAAATTATCTTCTGAATTCTAATAATGCGTGGTTGTTCTTATAAATTATCTTCTGTCTCAAGCCCAGATGTATTTACATTCTACTAGGGCGAGTCACTTGTTTAGTGTATCATACAGTTTGAACTGTGTACATATTTTTGCAGAACTGTTTTCTTGATTTACCTTCTTCTAACCCGTTATGAACTGATATTTCAACCCAGCACAATTAATTTTGTGTTATTGCAAGAATACTGGATTAGAAGATGACCAGATTCCATTTGCTTTCTTCTATATTTGCACTCACCAGCATTACATCATGAAATTTGGGGAGGGAAAGCTAATTGCAGTAAGAGAGTACCTTCCATGTCCAAGCGCCAGTGTAAGCAACTAACTTGGGGACACTGACATCGCCAAATGAAACTGAATCATTGCAGCTTCCTGCTGTGCCATAATGAACAATACCAGAGACACTAAAGACGTCGAGGAGAGTTTGTACAGTGACAGCTGCATTCAACTGGAAGAACAGAGAAGTAGTGGTAACAGTACTAACAGGTAAGCATATTACAAGTCGTATTTAAATCTGTATGCTATTTCTTTTATTTCCTCGATGTACATTTACTCATATTACTTGTGATAAATCAAAAAGGAGCTCCTCCATATAGCAGTAGTAAAGTTTTTTTAGTAATATAGCAGTAGTAATACAAAAAAAATGCAGAAGTTCAGGCTTTAGTACCCTGCGTAGTCCTGTCAATGCGTATATCACATTCACACCTCGAATACTGCCGATGTGAAACCTCCGTCCTGAAATAAAATATAACGTGAGACTGTATTCTTGACACCATAGGAAAATAAATACTGATAGGGACTGTACGAAACATTTATGTTCTTCATCCTTAAAATGTTGAAGCACTACCATAGTATCATCTCTACTGGCGTTCTGTGTGGGTGGCTGGGTTCGGTTAGAGGCAGTTGAGTACTCACTGCTAGTGCTAGCTGTTCGAGAAAACCCAAAGGAGGTCAATCTGGAAGGGTCAAACTCACCAGTCTTTCATCTACCCAATCTACAGAAAAGCAATTTTGATCGGAAACAGGAGGCCGAGACGGGAGGGCACTCACTGTAGAGGTCAACGAAGGGCAGGACTGGCAAGGGACTGAAGTAACCGGAGGCCTGGAGCGCGGTGTCCTCGGCGACGTACTGACATGATGAGCCCGATGGACGGGCCGCGCTGGTTCACCCTGTCGACCCGCCACCGCACCCGGTCCATCCCTCGCAGCACTGGCAGGGCCGTCGACGAGCCAGCCAGCAAGCAGAGCAGCAGGACCAGCGGCACCATTTGGCGGCTCAGGCCGGGGTGCTCCATGGACTGGGAGCAAGCAAGCTGCCAAGTAGCACCCTTTTAAATTAATTGCGAGGGCTCCGTGGACAGGGACGATCTATCGGTTCTGTGCAGCAAGTGTACTCTGATTTTCTATTGAAGAACATATCCCTGTCATTGATTGGGGTCATTAAGGATGATCACGCTTTAAATGGTAAATATACTCCTATAAATCTACTCCTAATGTCTCACTTGGTAGGCTAGCCTACATGGTTATTTTTTGTCTCCCACTTTCGTCTAGGTTTTTTCGTCTCCTCTCCCACCACCCCCTCTTACGGGTTTATTTTCGCCTCATCTCCCACATAAAGAAATAAATCTGAATGGATCAAAACTTTTCATGCGGGGCAAGTTATTTAGTAATGTTTTTATGTGAAAGAATCAATCACGGTCAATCTCTAAATATCAAATCTAAATTAATTAACATTAACATAAATTGTTCAATCACATTAATTAATCTTTTCATACGTCACCAAAATTACAGTTAACATTAACATATGTCGCCCAATCATATTAATGTCGCATCACACATCCTCGCAAATCTACTCTTAACAAAATTGTACCCCTTAGGATGTGCGTGCGTGCGTTCATAGGGGTGACCAGGTGAGTGTATGCGCGTATATATGAGCGCTTGCGTCTGTACTGTGTTCAAAAAAACAAAACAAAGTTCTACCCCTAGCCTCCACCGATTGATAGCCTACGAGGGACACATCATGCATCTCTCCTTCCCCCTTCATCTCCCCACCAGATCCCGTTCCCATCAGCCGCATCCCTCCCGCCCAGCGGTGGCACCGGCAACCGACGATGATCGGAGACCAACAAGATGGCATCACGCCCATGGTACTTCTCTTCCCAGTCCCCTAACCCTCAACCCTCCCACTACCGAGTCCCTTGGGCCCTGCCCGACCTCTAGGTGACGCCGACGACGACAAAGGATGGTTGTCCATCCCGGTGCCTCTCTTCTCCATCGATCCACCAACTCCTAAAGGTGAATCTTCTCCAAAAAGTACCCCTCTCCTATCCTATCCATCAATCCACCATCTTCTCTGCTCTTTTTCTCTATCACTCATTCAGTAACCCTGGAACTTGACGGCTCTGGACTGAGATGTAGACTTCCTGGTAGCGGCGCATCTCTTGCCCCACCAGGTACGTTCATTTGAACCTTCTTTAGTTGAGCAAACCATCTCAACAACACTATCAAATGTTGTGCATCCATCAGCGATATCCCAATCACAAATATATTTTTTACGTTTTTTTGCAGGCGATTTGTTTAGGTTTCTTGGTGTCTATGCGTGTGGATGTGGCATTAGAAGGATCTTGGGGATGCCACAACCGACTGTCACAATGTTGTAGTTAGTTGTTCGTTAAGAGGACTGTCACAATGATTTCACAGTAGTGCTCTTCAAAATAATTACGAATGTTGATAAAAACTGCAGATGTTGTAGTGGCACGAGGGGGCTCAGATACAACAGCGGCCGCGGGCGTCTACTCTAAGGTCAGGGGCGGAGCTCAATGGACCTACCCTGATGCACACGCATCAGGGTCCAAAAGTTTTTGCTAGTCCGTATCGTCACTTTGAACACAGTGCATCACCCAAGCCCACGTCTCGTGCATCAGGGTGGCCAACTATTTATTAGATATTTTGCCTTACAGCTGTTAGAAGTAATCTTGTCTGGTAGATTAATTAGTTTCTAGCTAAATTGATTAGTCTGGCTATGAGGTGTCTTGGATGTACACGTGTTGTAGTACTGGTTCAAGTCACGTTAGGAGTTATAGTCTAGCTATAGGTTAGTACGTCATGTGATTTGTTTAGGCTGAGTTTAACTGGAGTCCAAGTAGTACTAGGACTAGAGTCTGTACACGGACAAGCTCAAAAGGTGGATTCCGTGTAGGTCTAGGAACTTTTGGGTCGGCTGGTCGTGTGTATTTATATACACAGCACGCTGCAAATTATTAGATCGGTGAGGAAAACAGAAAAAGAAATAAAGAGGGGAAAATAAGGCATGACTGGTGCCTTTGGCAAAAAGTTTTGTGCGCTTGTTAGTCGTACTGTGATGTGATTGATCCAAAGGGCGAATCCCAACAATTGGTATCTAGAGCAAGGTTCGGGAGTCGAGCGCTTGCCCCGGGGTTGCGACCCGACTAGCTCCTCGGGGCGGGAGATATAGTCGCTGGGTGGTGCAGCGACGAGGAGGATCAGGCAATCGTCGTTCGACGGAGCAACAAGGATGGTAGCGACACGCTGTCGTTGGCAAGGCGGTGGAAGAAGATCGTTGACGGGAGTGGTGATGTGATTGATCTTTGGAAGGAGCTTTTTCGTCAAGCGGGAACAGAATTTCGCATGTCATCGGCATACCACCCGGAGACCGGTGGCACCATGGAAAGAGTGAACCAATGCATGGAAACATATCTCCGCTATTTCGTCCATTCATGCCCTCATCGGTGGTTTCAGTGGTTGCATCTCGCGGAGTTTTGGTACAATATGGCCCCCTATTCTGCTTTGCAGGCTTCCCCATTTGAGGTACTCTACGTTCACACCCCTCATCATTTCGGTATCATTGATGCTCTTTTTTTTTTGCGGGTGATATCATTGATGCTTCGGTATCAGCTCCAGTGGACCTGGCCAGCTGGCATCAAGAAAGGGAGGCGGTGACTATGTTGTTGCGACAGCATTTGGAAAGATCCCGCCGGAGGATGAAAGATCAGGCAGACAAGAAACGATCGGAGAGATCATTCTCAGTGGGCGATTGTGTGTCTGTGAAACTGCAGCTCTAGGTGCAGGTTTCAGTCACTGTTCGAGTTAACCACAAGTTGCCTCTCAGATTTTTTGGTCCTTTCCAGGAGACAACACGCATTGGCAACGTGGTGTATCGCTTGCAGTTGCCATAAGGAAGCCAGGTCCACCCAGTGTTCCATGTGGCTTTGCTGCGGAAGGCACTGTCTCTGGACACGGAAGCTGTTTCATCTCTGCCAGAGCCTCCTACGCCTCATTCACCCCCAGATTTCCCGGTAAAGGTGCTAGCAAGGCGTATGATCACCAAAGGCAAGTACAAGATCCCTCAAGTTCTGATCAAGTGGTCGTCCCAGCCGGCAGCGCTGGCTTCATGGGAAGACTTCTTCAAGCTTTGAAGCTGATTCCCAGGAGCTGCGGCTTGGGGTCAAGCCGCGTTTGAAGATGGATGGGGGGGGGGGGGGTGGTCACGGGCACTATTTCACCAAAACCCACCAACGACGCCAACCGACCCAAGAGGAACAGGACACCCAACAAGCTTTTTGATCCGGCAACCTGAGAGCTGTAAGTGGTTGCATAAGTAGGTCCAGTGCCGTCGGTCGAGGCACGGAAAAGTAATAGGTAGATAGTGTTTCCCGAACCCTCCTTCTATGTTCTCCTGTATCCCCTGCTCCTACCTCTCGATCCCCTTCTCCCTCTCAAACCCTAACCCCGAATTCCTTGTAATCCGCCATGATTGCTTAGGTCGAGTAAGAGGGATGTAACATAATTCAGTAAAAAATTCCAAAGTTCGGTGAAAAAATGACGATGAATTAACTTGGGAGGTGCAAAACGATGATCCCATATAAAATATAAATGGTATATAGCATACAACATACGAGTGGAAACAGTAGAATGTTCCGGCAACCCAATCAGATAACTATAATCCTAAATATATTTGGCAACATTAGATGGTAGTAGAGTTGAAGAAAATTTGTCTAGGGGATAGGAAATTGTTCAGAAATTATGTGCCACTACTCAATTTTGTTTCTACATAAACCAGCATTGAGTAATCTAGCCCAGGAAATTAACTTGGTAAGGGTAGCCAGTGTTGGAGTCCAGGACACCTCCAGCTGCACTGTCACTCTCTCTCGCGGCGAGAACACAAGGAAGAAGAAGAACAGTGGAGGACACAAAGGATATTCCGGCGACGAATCGCTTGTATCTTGGCCTTTTTATTTCTCTGGACTCAACCCAAAATGTCTGATTACAACGCCCTTTATACACCAGGGCCACTACATGGAGCTCTCCTCCACTACCCGGTCTTCACGCGCCGTTCCGTTCGACGCAGATCATGCTGCGCCCGAGCATGCGCTCGTCCGCAGGATGTGCTCCTCAACGCACTGCCCATGCTAGCGACTCGCCCACGTCCGCATGCAGCTCAGCGACTTGCGCATCCTCTCGTTCGTGAGCCACACGGCCCACACCTCACTCTGCGAGACCCGGGCTACAATGCCTCTGCATGCTCACGCTGGACTCCGCCTCCGGCCGCGCAACAACACACTCGAAACGCACGCACACTGCCCATACACTAGTCGGACTATGTCCATACACTAGTCGGGCTATGCCCATAGAATGCCGAAACACACACACGGTCACACGATGCACACCCTCCACGGACCAGACTTGGCGCGCCCGACGCAGGTCACCACCTTACGGAGATGGCTTATTCCCAACAATCACCCCCTAAGCCATGACATCACCACCCATCCTGACGTACAGGACGCCGGCTTCTCATCGACTGTCACGGGGAACGTCCTTTCTTTGTCTCCGGGGCTGCCGCACGCTTGCCTTCGTCGAAGTTGATGTTGCTGCTTCCATCGTCGTCGTCGCCACGATCGCGGACTCGACTTAGCGCGCTAACACCGGTCGCCACCGCCACGGACTCGACCTGGCGCGCTGACGCCGGTCACCACCGTGCCTACTTCTTCCTCTCCGGTGATATACGGCACTGAGCGTGCCTGGCAGGACCGACACATGATCCACTGCCGTAGCACGTCCATTGGTGACCACGCACGGGCTGACACACGGCCCGATGACCTCGCCGCACCGCCGGTACTCAATGCCATCACGCCCCGGCTACGACCAGCGCGCCTCCGGCGATGGTGACGAATCCCATGATGAACTGGTGACGAACTGATGGTGACGCGCAACAACACACTCGAAACGAACGCACACTGCCCATATACTAGTCAGACTATGCCCATACAATGCCCAGACACACACGGTCACACGCGCACATCCTCCACGGACCAGACCTGGCGCGCCCGACGCCGGTCACCACGGCATGGAGATGGCTTATTCCCAACAGCCAGCAATAACTATATTTAGGATTGAGTTGACTAAATTCAGTTGATTAAAATAGCTCGAATTTGATTCCTGAATAAAAGTCATATCTGAAGTTTGGCATCTTCCTGCTTCCAATAATCTGGGCTAGAATAGTCACTTGTCACCAGGCAACACCAATCAACACTCGAGATTTGCAGAAGGCAAGATTTGAGAGATTGTCGTTTATAAAATATCCTAAATTTATTTGAAGAAGATTTCTCCTGCAAAAAACTTGGATTGGCGAGGCCAAGATAGGTGGTGCAGGAAGAAGACGTAGAAGAGTGATCACGGTAATAAAATCGACGATGTTGCTTGATATTCATAAGGATATAAATTATTTGACATGTTGCCACAAGTCTATGTGTGAAGAAGGTTTCGTACATTCTTTATTTGAATTTTTATGGACCAACATAAGCGATTGCTTTTTTCAGTTGTAAAAAAACTACATGACCCTCTGCCTCCAGTCTATATATGTTAAGAAGGTTTCATAACTTCTTTATTTGGATACAATGATGAAAGATAATGTCCACTAATATGTCTTTCATAATACAAGTACCTTTTTGCTTGTTTGTTTATTACGTATACGTATCAGATGGGATCATTAACCAACATGCTCAAGCCGAAGATGTGTCCTGTCCTGAAGAGAGTGACTTCTCCTAATTTTTTACGGTGGCCATATTGTAGAAATTGTAACAACATGCAAATTTTGGTAAGGTGTCCCCTTTCGTGGCTACCTTATTTACAATTTTTTATGTTCATGTGTGCTTCAGTTTTTTCCAAAATCATCTTATTTACCATGCATGTCTTCTCGGCAGCTGCCACAGTGCACCTTTCGGATGATTTGCATAACCATGCATATATAGTATATTTATAGCAGTAAATGTTATTTAGCATGCTACAAGGTTTCCCGGAACAAGCATCAAAATGTTTCTGATGTAACCGGTACCTATACAATGGAATCTTGCAGAATAACCATACCTGGAATCTCCACATCACCTTGCCGCCAGAATGTACCAGACATGACAATTAACATTAGTATCCCTTGTTTGTCATGGTGCTTAAATAAAAGAGATAAATGTCACATTAGTAATGTGAACTTGCTGTTAGTTCAGAAGGTTACTTGATGTGCACAAAGTACACGTATTTGTATTCTTTAATTTCACATGAGATAGGAGGGTAGTATCCTTTTGGATGAAGGATTATAAAGAGCCCTAAGCTATTGGCGTGCACTTCTCTTTCCTTCGTCTTATGAGCTGAAAGACATGTAAAACGGAAAGTAGTGGCTACTCTCTGGTGTAGTACACCCGAGTTAACAAAAATTTGAAAAAATGTGATCAAACATTATAAAAAAAATCTGAAATTTTGGGACAACAAACATTATCAGATGTGTGAGGTTCTTTCAAAATTTCATCAAAAAATAACATCCGAGGAGCTCTCACCAAAATAACAAAATCACTGCACAAAAAGTGCAGAAAACTTTCAGCGGCGATTTGGTTTTGTTTGTGAGAGCACCTCGGATGTTATTTTGGATGAAACTTGGCAAGCACCTACAACATATGATAAAGTTTGATTTAGCAAAATTTCCGATTTTTTGGATTTTGTTTGATAAACTTTTTTCAAATATTTGGTAACTCGGGAGTAGAAAATCCAGTCTCTTCATACAACAGTCCTACTTAGGTGCATGTACATGGAGATCCCAGGAAAATGTTTCAAGAGAACCTAATATGGATGATGACAAGGTTTTTAAACTTTCCGATGTTCATTTTCTAAATTATACTATAGGTGAAGTGCTTGGACGATTTGCATGGACATCACTACGGGTATGAGACTAATGTAATATAAGCTTCTACCTCCAATTTTAGTACTTCCGTTCAAATTGCAGATAAATAGAGGGTGGCTGGAAGTTATATTGTCTTGTGACATTGAAGTTCTATTTATTTTGAAGAAAAAAATTTATTGATGTGGAGGGCTTTCATGTACTCTGATGATGTGGAGGTCTTGCATGTGGTAGAAAGTGAAAAGTGAAAATTGAATGATTGCATGAGTGCTTTATGATGTGGAGGGCGTGCATGTGGTGCAAAGTGAAAAGTTAATTGATTGCATGGGCTTGGTGTTGTCGATGGCTTGCAAGTGCATTTAAATGGGAGGTGTCATGTGTAGGACATATGTGATGAGGTTGATAGGTTGCATGTTAAGATAAATAAGATAGCGGGGATAAAGTTCTTAGGTATATATAGGATATAGGATTCAATGAAATTTGATGTTCACATAGCACATCAACATCTCATACTTCTAAGCGCAGACATATCCCTTTGTGATGTCGTTATCTTCAAGAATGTCATTTACAACGTGAGCCATTCGGCGCAAGGTCTTCACTTCAAAAAAGTGATCCTCTATCACTGTATCTCTTTTATTGATTGTTGATGGCCTCTGTCTTACGTTGAATGATGTTATTGTCAGATGAGTTCTCCTAGATTTAAATTCTATAGAATACCGAGCTGACAATCTCCATAGAAACCGTCTAACCGAGCATGTGAGTAATTCATTGAACTTCAAGCCCCGGTCCTCAGAATCCCAGTGACTCTGGTAAAGATATTTGGAAAAGCACTACTAACTCGAATGCATATTCCCCCATGCCCATGTACAAGTTGCTTATGGGAAACTATAAAGATCCTAAACATTTCAACAAAATTTCGAAGAGTACTAGCAGGCCGAAGCACAAGATTCTATTCTTAAGTCTTCATGACATGATAAACATTAGAGTTATGCCTAAAAGGAAAGGATCCTATATGAGTGATTACACTTTCACTCTCTGCTCCCTAGCCAATATAGAGACCACCCACCATTTGCTATTGGATTTTAATTTTGCCTAGGAATGATGGAACTAAAAAACTCAAAAATAGAAGACGAGGAATATTAGTTCATGGTGACTACATGCTCACTCTTGAGAAGCTATCTAAGCCCAATTCCATGTAAATCCTCATCTTGGATGTTGGAATATTTGGATGCGGATAAATTCAGAAATTTACATCCCTCGTTAGTGCCCTCGAAGTACTCCCCCAAAGCTGATTTATTACTCATTTCACTTGGTTAGCGACAAGCATGCTGCTTGTTTCCAGGAGTGGTTGACGGCTAGCGTTCGGTTTTCCTATGGATAGTTCTTTCCTAGGGTCGGGATTGCATAGACTCTACTCTACACCCCTTCCCTTTTGTCTTCTTTTTTTCTTTTTGCCCTCCCTCCCTATAATTTACTTACATTGAAGATACCCTAGAACAATCTTTCTATGGTTCGGGGATTGAAAGGAAAAAATGTTCTCTATATGATTCTTTGGAGTATCTAGATAAGTATAATTTAACAACATTGCCCTATGTATGTAAGTCATGTCTTCTTTTACTCCGTAAATGAATATTTGATTTCTGCTTACTGCAGTAGGACCTCGCAATTGGGAGGGTGCTTAAATTTCTTGTTGGAATCTTCTGGAGCAAAGCACAAGAGAAATATACTACCCTCTTTGTTGTTGGGTGGTATGTGCACCATAGAGCACTCTGTTGCAGAGTCAGTCTACAATTCATTACATGCCCATATTAAATAAAAGGCCTAACTAACAGAGAAAAACTCATCGAATTTGAAAGTACATTTATGAACCAAGTCCAAAATAGCTGATGTCGCATGCCCTTGTTGTACATCATTGGAGACTTTCATTATTTATGCAGATCTTCCAGGTTAAAATATCTCATTAAAATATATCCTTTTTTTTTTGCAGGGGCAATATCATCCGAATCATGTCGGCCTAAATCATTTCTATAAATGCGAGCACCGATGAACTGTGTTTTCTATGCTTCATAACTAGGACACACCCATAGAGGTCTCAATAGCTTTCTGTCCTACATTAGCCATTAGCAAACCCACTGCAACAAAAATGTCACTTGCTTGAGAATATGAGACATCGGGAATTGAGTGCTTCATATGAAGTGAAGATATTGTACTGCTGCTTGGGCACGCAGGTGGACACATCCACTTCTTCTGGGTCTATTCTCGCAAGCAAGAAGCAATTCTACAAGAACCTTGACAAGAACGACCTCTTTCCCATCCGGCCGAGCAAAACGTAGTTCTTTAAGGTCATCGACAAGAGTCACTTGTCGTCCATCCGTGAGAGAAAAATGTAGTTCTTCAACAATAGCGACTAGAATCACTTGCGCGAACAGATAAGGATGACGCAGACACGTCCTCTTGTATGCCTACTTGCCAAAACATGGAAGATCCACAATTGTTCTCTGCACCTTTGCGGCTCCTTTGCCTCGTTCCTGCTGACAACATAGAAAAAGGAGTTATACAACAAATTAAGTTTGCATACATTCTCAACAACACTTCAGCTAAGCTACTAACTTGTATATTGGGGTCCACAACTACATATACAACGTTTCTTTTATTTTAATACATCTTGTGTTAATTATTCTAAGTAATTTTGAAAATTATTACCAAGCAGAATTATATTCATACATTATATTGAAATCAGCTTTATTTTTAGCTTTGTTTTAGATTTCATATGTCAAACTATCAGGGTGAATCGACCATTTGTGTAGCATGATATGTTGTATTGTTATATATGTATTTTCATATATTTGTTATGTCCATGTTGATACGTTCATAGACCATTAATCCACTTTTAGGGTTACTAGATGACCCGTTGCGCCCATGGCGCAAAGGCCGAGAGCAAGCCAATTATTGGAAGAGTGTGCATCAAAATATGTAGGCATAGAAGAAAACATATGAAAATAAGTACGGATTGATGATAGTCATATGGACATGATTGCCATAATTTTTTTACATAAGATAAAAAATGATGCCAGATATAATAGTCTTGATAGGTACTTATAGTAATACCAAGTTACGTAGCGAAGGACTATTGTGATTTGCTTAGATTGGATAGACAATCATGCAGAGGCCCTTAGACGTGCACTTGAAGGCGAAAGCATATGCACACCCTTTCTTCATGTTTGCCTTATGGAAGAAGCTGCTCCAGTTCTTTGTGAGTGTAGCCATATTGTCGACGCCCTTGATAAAGCGGGCCATGACACTGGGGGTCCCGTCTCCTATACTGATTGGTAGCTCATCATGATCAGCATCCATGTGCCGGAAGAGGCTTCTCTTAGAAAAGTGTGTGCTAAAGTACTGCAAATGAGGATAAAAGTTATTCAGTATATGGTTTGCCGGCATGTTATTGTAGGAAACACAAGAATGCATTTGTTTAAGATTACCATTCTTTTGCCGTCAGTAGCAAATGTTTCTGTCATGTAGCATACATAGTAATGGTCAGGTGTTTTCTTGTCTTTAGTGATATTTCGCAGATTGCAAACATTTTTGTTATACAGCTTAAATGTATTTCCCCACGCACAGTGGGCAGCGAACTCATCTAAGTAGTGCTCACCGGGCTTGCCTGCCAATTTACACAGAACTATAGTATTTAGTATTTGTCGGAGGAGTTGCTGCAGAAAGGAAAGTAATAAGAGTTTTTACCACGAGTAATGTATTTTCCAGCTTTCAAATGGATTTTTTTCCCTTTGAACTTTTGGACTTACCCGGCCTTGCCTGGGCGATGATTATATTCTAGGGGCTGCTTGTGCTTGCGGCAGGGCGGCGGTTCTATAAATGACAAGTAAGAGGAGTATTAAGCTGGGGTGGAATGATGTGAATTATCTAGAATTGGAATAACACAGTTACCATAGCGATAACTATTGGCATGAGCCAGAGTCATATGGTTGATGTCAACATCGTTGGTACCGTCGAGTTCCTCCTGTTTGACTGGGAGCATCTGCAAACAAGCAGTAAGATTATGAAGTTTATCTAATTGTGTGTGGCTTTATCTAGGAGTTCTGACAACAGTAGTTGTCGTTTGGTGGTCCCGAAATCTCTATGTAAATTTTAGTATGTTTGAAATGCTTTGTACTTCTAATGAACTTTTATAATAGATCTGATTTTTTTGATAAAGAAAGTTCATATGGGTAGGAACTCCCTCGTTCAATTGAGCGGTATGATTTTGACTGGATCATGACACTTGTTTCTGTGGAAAAAAAACTCCCTAAGAATATAGACGCTCAAAAAAGAAAAACTCACTGGAAATAGATGGCTGGGAGCGCTCTTAGATGTGTTTACTTGGTGGCGCCCACTGTTCAAGGGTGAACGTGTTGTGAGCCACAACATTACACATGTCGGGTGTGTGTGGGCTTCGGTGTGTGCAAACCTGGCCAAATGGACCGGCCCGGCCCAGCATGGCCCGACCTGGGTTAAAAGGGCCAGGCACGGCACGACCGGTCAGGCACGCCAAGTACTCGGGCCGTGCCCTCCCTAGCCCAGGCTTGGCCCCTCGCTAAACGGGCTGGCATGACGGCCCATTTGGCACGCCAACATAAGAGCAAGTACAATAAGGTGACATAAGCAGGCTAGAAGGACTAAAATATTATATATTTGCTTAGTTGGAGGAGAGAGAAGAGAAGCAGGCAGTTGATTAGTAGCCAGCTGCAGCACAAGACTCAAGACACTTTGTGAGGTTATATGGTGGGCCAACTATTAATAACTTACTCCCTCTGTTTCTAAATGTAAGTCTTTGTAGAGATCTCATGATGAACTACATACGGATGTATATAAACATAGTTTAGAGTGTAGATTCACCCATTTTGCTTCGCGGACTTATAATTAAAAACGAAGGGAGGCCTTATAGCCAATTGTTGTATTATTAACCATACTACAATCCCACTAAAAAATCACGACAACCATGGTCTAGAAAAAGGCACGTCCGCCCGTGACCATGCGTGAGCTGTAGTGCGTTCCTCGCCTTGTGGCTGCAAGGACCCAGGACGCACATTGATGCATGCAGCGTGTCGGGTGTGTGTGCGCGTGTCCTCTCAGCAAGCTTTAATCTCCAGCTGGCCGCTGGTCCAAGCCGCGTGTCGGGTGTGTGTATGGGTTTCCCTGTGAGCGTGTCTTCTCAACAGGTTAGCGACTCAGCGCAGCTCTGAACAGTGGAGATTGGCGATTTGGGGTGCTGGGTACGCCTCGGTTCCAAGCTGTGGCTGGAGGATCCCCGCCGTCGTGTTGTTCCGGCTGTCGGTGCTACTTCCGCGGCTGCTCCTTGGGCGCTGCTTCGCCGTCCACGCGAACTACACCGTTGCTGTTCTGGTCATCCATCTCGCCCATGCGTCTGCTCGGCCTGCTGCTTCGTCCTGCGTGCGATCTGGTTTGTATTGTTTCCTCTGGTACTACTAGATTTGTTGTTTGTTGTCGTGGGCTGTGTTCGGTACGGTGTTTCTTGAGCAACTCGATGTCGTTGGATTAGGCGCTGATTTTGTGTTCGGTACGGTTTTTCTTGAGCAACTCGATGTCGTTGGATTAGGCGCTGGTTTTTTATGGACGCCGCTTATGTGCTATATTTGTTGTGGGGGGCGCCGTGCACCGTGGAGGAGGAGAATGGCAGATTGCTGTTGGCTGGAGCTTCCCTTCAAGTTTAACTTACTGCTTTAGTTACCAACTTTGACAGAAGTAGACAGGATCGATGCACCCACCGCATAGAGCTCAATGAAGCTCGTCAATCCAGCAATACATGGCATCGGCCAGCGATCACGACACGTCAACCAACCACGCAGCCACCATTGTCTTACCTGCTCTAAGCACGCACTTAACGTTGTTTCAGATGGAATGCATTCAACATACATGGTGGAAGAGAGTTGCCCCCAGGCCCCCCACTACTGAACCACGACGTCCACAATAAGGAGATGGAGATCGTCGTCCCAGGGGTAATCAATTTAAACTTTGCTAACATCAGTCACCTACATTACCATGACCTCACCAGTTGCTAGATCCAGTATACTGACAGTGATTCACCAACCATATAGTCATTCAACTGCATGCAATTCCTGTTTTAAGTATACTTGCCCAAATAATGGCTGCATTGTCAGCTCGGCCATCACTTTAAAATATTAGCTCCCACACTTCTCCTTCCCCTCACACCACATATCTTTACACGATGCAATAAAAGAGTGTATATATGTCAGTCTCATGCCTTGTTTTGAAATCAATTGAGTAAAAAATTGTACCCTTATGCGTGCACTTGCTAGAGAGGTGCATTCAATACTTCCCTGCTTGAGGGGATCGCATATACTAAATTAAAATGCAGTGATCACATCACAGATTATAAAATATTTTCTTAATTTACACACACTGTACACATGCTTTCCCAAATCGGCATTACCATATCACCATATATCCATCCTTTAGGCGCAACAGGCAACCTACAGTTGGAGTGATGGTTCGGTAAGAAAGAACATTTAGCACAAAGATGAATTTTTTTTAAAAAAAAACTAGCAGTGAGCACAGAAAAAATCGATGCTCGACTGACTACTAATACCATCTAAAAATATGCAAGATAGTAATAAGAGGTCAAGCCAATCAAGTGAAAGACCTTTGAACTGGAATTAGACACATTGTACATCATCAATCATTAGGAACTGGACCCCATAGAATCTTTTCGGCTTCAGTTGTATGATTAGAATTTGGCTTCAAACTAACTAAACTAAAGAGTTTTTTTTCTTGTCCACTCTTCAGTTGCTAAATTATGATTCATAAAGTTATAGTGCATCTTGGAAAGGTTATAATAGTTTTGGTTACAGGGTTGACGATATATCTATGGATATTATACTGACTGATAGTCCATGGTTCATTTGAGCTCACTTTGGCGCGAATGCGGTGATGAAGGTTCGACCTGCAGTTTCGGATTTCCCTTGACTCATTCAGTGCAGCTTCCTTCATGACGTATGCCACATGCTAATATGAACTTTCTCATTGTATATAAATTTTCAGGAGAGAAAAAAGGAAAAAGATGCTACAGTTTTCCTTGCAGCTCAATTTTCACACCCTTCCCAGGTTAATATTCACTATTTTCTTTGGACCAACTTTATGCTGCCTTTTCTCTGTACACCCCTCATCAAAACTGAACAAAGAGGCATCACATAGGTTTAGATGGCGCGTGTGAACACGGTTTAAGATATGATGTTTCTTGGAGAGAGCAAACTAACCTTTTCCATTTCGTGGTTTATTAACTAAAATATTGATCGACGGCACATTCTGATGCTTCAGCTTTGTTTTTGCCTTCTTGTCACTTAATTAGGTAATATAGTAAGAAAGCATACTGAATGAGACTCGAAGATTTTTATGTCAACTCGTGATTAGCAAAACTTAAAATGATCTCTTTAGACAAGTATCAGATTAAAGAAACCAATATAGAACCATATTAAATAGGGACTGAGCTTAGCTGGAAGGTGAGAAAGAAATTACAATTGCTATTGGTGCAACATTACAAAATTTAGCTTAGCTATCTATCAGATTTCTTGACTCAAATTCCAGCTAGCAAAGAAGAAGATTGAATCCCCAGAAAAACCATGCTAAACGAAATAGACTCATTGATTGACCTCAATCAAATTATTTGTTAAATAGAGAATGAGCAAAGAGGGAAGGTGAGAAAGAAATTACAATTGCTATTGGTGCAACAATACAAATTTTAGCTTAGCTATCTATCAGATTTCTTGACGCAAATTCCAGCTAGCAAAGACGGAGATTGAATCCCCAAAAAACCATGCTAAACCAAATAGAGACTCGTTGATTTACGTCAATTAAATTATTTATACAACATTGTACATGAACTTGTTTTAAATACATGACAAAATCTAGCTGAGCTAAACCTTCCAAGAATCTAATGTGGATTTTTAGAGTTTAGACCAAGGAGAAATGGGTAAATAATTCGGGATAGAGGGTAGTGCTTGCGGGAGCCTCAGAATAGCGGGTAGCCTAGCGAGGTTTATAGGAAAAAGGTGGCTTTTGTCTCATCAGTGAGTTTGTTGCCCAATGCTCGTGCTACTGATATAATGTCGTTCATGACATACCTCGCCCAGTTCCAATTCGGGATGTCATCCAAATTTTTGATAGCCACAAAATATGTTGGAAGAATAACTACGGAACAAATGGACCTCGAACTTTATCTCACCGTGAACACCACATAAATCACATGCTAACATGGAGGCCTCAGCCATCGCCAAGGCATCTCATGGAACATGGGGGAAACTCCAAATCGAACAGAGCAACACAGAAATAGGAATCAGGCATGAGGAAAGGGGAATAAGCTAACCTGGGTAATGGGATCAGCAGGTCGAGGAGGGTGCCACCGTGTCAGAGGCCTCCACAAGGATAATCTTGCACACGATGTCGCCTCAAGCAATGGATCGCCACCACCAGAACCGAAGCACTTGTTGTTCATGGTATCAGTTATGAGATATTCCGTCAACTGAGGTACAAATCACAAATAGGTCAGCTCACGAGCTAAAGAATATAATCTTATCCAAGAAAAGACAAAATAGTCCGCAGCAGCAAAGCTTTATTAAGTTCTTTACTAAGAAAGCGAACTTAGAAATTACAGCCCAAACAGAGAATAAATGGTTTAGAACAGGCATAAATCTGATCCATCTTCCATCATCAATAATAAAAACAGGAAATCATGAAATCCTTGATACAAACATCAGAAGTCACAAAAGTCGAAGCAAACAGTGAACTAAAAATTACTCTGAGAAAAAATTTTCTTTTGTTGATTCTAAACAAAGCCCATGCCCTGTTGTCCACGCAATACAACAAATTAGTGACCCAAGCTTGAAGTAATAACAAGAACGAATCCCTTTCTTTATTAATTCATTCAATGAACAGCAGAGCAAGTGGATGCAAGTGCAGGCATCGTAATGAATGGTACTTGATGAAGAGAAATAACTATGCTAATATTACAACTGTTACAGTGATTGGCGAATTTAGGGGCCGTCCATTCACTACGATCAAACGGTGGAGAAATAGGAGTTACGAGAAGTTACGAGAGTAAAATTACATGAAATTACAAATAACTGTGGGACCATTACAAGATTATTGTGGGGCTAATCATTTTCCAAAAGGGTAGATTCGTCCAACTTAGTGTGCAGCGCTGGGAGAAAAGGAAAAAAAAACCTAGCCACGCACGCTTCTTCCCCCTCTGTCAATCCCCTCTCCGCGCCTCCTCCTCTGCCGTGTCGCTGCGCCGCCGCACGCTTCCCCCCCCCCCTCACCGCGCCTCCTCCTCTGCCGGTCGCTGCGCCGCCGGCTCAGCCGCTTCTCCTGCGCCTTCTCCTCCCCGCTCCTCGCTGAGTCATCGACCAGATCGGCGTCCATGTTCAGCAGCGGCGGCGGCATCTTCAGCGGAGGAGGCGGGTGGTCGTGGCGGCGGCATCTTCAGCGGCGTCGCCGGACTCCCGTCGCTGACCTCGGCCTCACCCAGAAGAGGTCTTGTCCGCCCATGCCGCCAAGGAGGGGGAGCAGCCGTGCCCGGACGAGGTCGTCCCCAACTCCTGCATCTAGTCGTCGACCTTACCAACACTGCAGTCGCCGCTGCTGGTCGAGGTCGCCCAGGTTGACACCGGCCCCGCCGGACTGCAGGTCATCCTGCCTGACATGGTACGTACGGTCTCTTGCTCCCCCCCCCTTGCATCCCCTATGTTGATCCCAACATGTATTGATTTGATTGGGCAGTTCAATTCGGTGGTTCCAAGCGAGGAAGTGTTTGGATGTGCGATGGCCTAGCGGCGTAGATACGCGATAGATTTGTGCTTTGTCGATTGATGCACATGGGGAGCTATGCAGTTACCCTGGAGAGGAATCAAATTTCTTGTAGAATGATATTTGCAGTGTTATTGTTCGTCACGTACAAAGCGCAGGAATCATATTAATAAGTTATACATCGTTTGTGCCATAATTTGCCATCTTGGATAAGGATTGATAGAAGACAGAAGGACCAAAATCATCTACACTTGCTCACTACTAAGTAGAAATTTGCTACTGCAACCCTTCTGGTTTAGGAAAGTGACAGTTTTCAGCAATTGTTTAGCCGTAGGGAAGAACATACAACATATCCCTTTATTCTGCCCATTCGTGTCTGATGGAGCAGTTCTAGGACGTTGTTTTTTCTCTTCGATGTTCTTTTCCAGGTGAAATCCATGGCTGCTTCTGAAAACATAAAATTTGTAAGCAGATGTTTTATTTGCCAAAAGATGGTTGTTGTTCTGCCACTAGACTGACCATCCAGCTTTTAATTTTAGTGTAATATCAAGATATCGCAATTGAACTCTTCTTAAGGTAATTCTTTGTTTTATCTGAACTCACTAAGATTATTTGCTTTTTCTTTGGTCTTTTGCGCATTTAAAATGTCAGAGAAATTTTTGCCAATCTCTTTAATTTTCACGCAAAGCTAAGATGTTTCCCATTTATAATTTAGAGACAAGGATCTTGTCAAAGCTTAGGCTTACAATGGAGACACCATCAGTGGCAATTGCAAAGTTCTGTGCTTGATATGTCAGTATCTTTCTAATCTCCCACCTCACGCGCTGAAATTAAAGGGGAAAGGAGCACACAATGAGCACCCACAAGTAATATATTCTGCCAAATATATACAAGCATGCCTACACAATGCTAGTAATAATTGTTGTGTACAATGGCGCCATACATTGTGGAGCAAGGCCAGAACTATGTTTCTTCATCTACATTTGCACAGATGAGCAATTATTATCTTCTTGCCTTTTTCAGGTATTTGGCAATATTGGCTCTTGGGCTGCCCAATTGATCACTGAAGCTGGTGGCAAGGTGGTCTCCATCAGAGATGTCACAGGGGCTGTCAAGAACTCCAATGGCATTGACATAGCCAAGCTGATGAAGCACTCGGCAGAGAACCGCGGGATCAAGGGCTTTGACGGAGGCGACGCCGTCAACCCGACCTCGCTGCTCACGGAAGAGTGCGACATGCTCATCCCGGCAGCTCTGGGAGGAGTCATAAACAAGTAATCTTCTATTTCCTCGTCCCATCTCACTTCATCCAATCTTTATCAGATTACTACTCAGAAGCTCAGTTAAAGTATCCTCCTGGCTGTTATTTTTTGTGTATCCTCCTGCCATAATTTGCCATCTTGGTTAAACCAGAATTGGCTCAATTTGGAAGAATGCCTACTTCATATGAATTTCTTGCCCGCTTTGCACGCGTTGCTACATGTGCATTATCATGCCTCAGCCATAATCATTGTCGACAAATATGGAACAGAAGAAGTATGTCCCCTATTTTAGTCCTCTCTGTCATGTTCGCGTGCACAACCTATTTTGCCAATGAGCAAGTTTAGCATCTGTTTGTTCTTCGATGATCTTATGTTGGTTGCCTGGTTCTCATTGTCGTCCTAGCTGTCTAGTTAGTAAGCAGAACTCTGTTAGAGTAAAGCTAGCTGGGACATCTGTTTCAGTATTGTTACCCAACAGACTTAGGCCTAGATTTATTAGTTGTAAATTCGTTAGCTCCATGTATCGCATTAGTTTCGATGCAAAACACAAGCTGCAATGTACCAACTCTTGTCCACATGTCTATATCAGTATAAAAATGGTACATGGTGTTCCTGATGCTATTCCTTCTTATTTTCTGCAGGAGAGGCTGGCATTTGACAATACGGTTCTGTGTGTGCATTGACTGCTGGTGCTGCAGCCTGAAATTTTTCTTGTGGAGTGGACTGAAGTAATCCATCAAGCTAGCTGCATTATTGATTCTGTTCTTTTTGCTGGCGAGGTAATAATCTCCCACTCAACTCGTGATGTGAGAAATAGTAGTGTAACCATGATATTTACATCATTGCTCATGTGTTCTATATGCTATGATTTTTCTTCCTTAATTACCCTGCCTCAGCCATAATCATCATCCACTTAAACCAGAACTGTATACTTACGCAGTGTATGGCGCCGTTAGAATGGGGAGCATGCGTTTGTAAGTAGTCACTTATGGTAGTGTTTTAGATGTAAGGTTACTCCGATGCAGAAAGGTATGGATCAGATGGTGCAAATGATAGAAGTGGAACTTGCAGCTCATTAGCTGGGTTTTTTCTAAAAAGAACCAATGAAAAGTCAAGCATTTGGATGGACATAAGCATACAAATAATATGCAAAAACATTAGAACATAAGTGTAGTCTTTAATTCAAAGAACATGCTATGAAGATCAATCATTTGGATCTGCCCTTGAAGTGCCTCTCCGTGTAGCCCATTCATGGCTGTACGAATGGGCTGGACACGGCGTTTGATGGTTTGCGCTTGCGTCTTTTCGACTCCACTTGTTTAGCGATAGTCTCTGTGTCAAATTGTTGTTTCACTGGATTACTAGGAGGGGCATTCTTCCTCGGGCGTCCACGTTTGCGCTTTGGGGCACCGGATGTGTATGGTTTGTTTGTAACATCAGGGTTGCTGACAATCGTGACGTCGTCGTCTGCACCTTTTCGTTCCTCTGGAATGCTGGCTTCGTACTCGTCCTTCTGTAGAGGAAATAGTGGTGCGTTACATGCAATCATGAAAGGTAGGAACTACATGACATGAAATGCTAGTTGTGTAGAACTTACCTCTATAGGATTCTTGTATGATTTTTTCCGAAGCTTGTTGCAATCCGAACGCAGCAGGCTTGAACATATTTTCCAGCTGAAAATATGTATTTCTGCCTGAATTAGATAGCGACACATAGGTTAGGATAGCGGTGAAGCATAGGTAGTGCATGATTGCAAATGTAATTTAGTGTTCGGCAGACCTGTGTGAAATCCTCACTAATTTTGTCTCCGTCCCATGTCAACATGTATTTGAGTGTGTACGCCCCACAGGAATAACTGTGATGTAAAGTTGAAGTTAAGTATTGTAATGTAGGTGAGGAATCATGTAGCTGCCTATACGTACCCATCCGTCTGTTGTGGTATGTTAGTATAGCAAGTGGTTTTCCACTGGGTAATATTGATGGGTTTAGGCGGTGTTACCAAGCCATCCTCGACCGCTTCGTTGATACACGCCTGAATGGACTCCACCTAGTGTATGAGGAGTAATTCAAGGGATTGCATCAGTGCTTTTCAAAAAGTGTCACATGAGGTAAGAGGAAGCAAGAGAGCAAGCTTACCAGTGCAGTTTCCTTGGCAATGTCACGATATGCTTGGATGGAGTTTAGGACCTGGATCTCTTCTTTGTCTAAATTAAACACGAGTAATAACCAGTGCATGCTGTGCACATTCATTGGGACACGTACCTGGCAGAAAATTAAAGCGGACTCAATTTAGGGAAAATCAAGATATACAATTAAACAAGTCAGGAAACATGCATACCATTTTGCGTCCTACAAATTTCGTTGCTACATTAGCAACATGTGGGCTTTTGCATCCCATTGGAATTCCCCCAAATTCGCCTAGCAATCTTCTGCTTTCTACGGTGGAAATGAATGATGTAGCATCAGTTGCAACATTGCTAATGTGTGCATATGCATTAATAACCTGCAAAATTTGTAGTCATGTAATATGGCACAATTTAGAATACTTGATGTAGATTGCAGTATACGGGCCTTACGTCATCGACGAAGAATAGTTTGCTAACATTTGGCTTGAGTTGATGAACTGTTAGCACAATGTCTTCGATGTGAACTACCTCAACAAGGTCGTGACTCCCTCTAATGAAAAGTGCAGCCTCATAGTCTTCATCTGTCAATATGTAATCATTGTTGAATACAGGCTTCCGTGGTGGGATGTCTTGGTCCAACTCCTTGTTTTGCACCACAGGTTTTGCACTAGGTGTACCAGCAGAAGTCCGTGCTTTCCATGCGTCAAACCCAGGAGTTGATGAAAACTTGCCATTGCTTGGTTGCTCTTGTTCCTAAAATTAGAAGTTGGTCAATGAACAGACATTAGCTCATGTTAGCAAGGTTATGGGCCATAGTTATCACCTGTACGTATGCATTTTTCGTCGTTGATTGTTTGTTTGTTTCAACTAGGGATCTTAATTCCTGTAACATGAAATGCATAGAATGAAAATATAGGAAGTTATGGGTAAAATTGATGTTGTAGTATCACTTACCTGGAGTTCCCTTTTGAGGTCTCCAACTTCCCTTTTGAGGTCTCCAACTTCGTCCTCCAGTTTGGACAACCTAGGCTGAGTGGCAATTTTACCCCTTATGTTTATCACGTCCTCGGTCACGGTGATTATTCTTTTATCTAATTTGTGCTCTACTTCTACTACTTGTTTGACCAACTTTTTCTCTTGTTCTGCAAATAGATCGTTCTGGGTTTGAAGTATCATGTCCATCTACATAAAAGAAATGTCTACTCGTTTTGTTAGAAGAAAAATAAGTATGGTTATGTGTGACCTTTGTTGTGTTATTGAAAAGGATGTGTCTTGGAGCAACTTACTTGTTGGCTACTCATAGTTTGTCCTCGTGGTTGTGGTCGATAGATAGCATCTTCATGCGCATGTGTATCTTTGTTGGTATGCTGGTCATTTGTAATGTTGGTTGGCTCCAGACCGCCGATGTTCATGACAACCTTTGAAAAGATATAAAGAATCAGTACTAAGAAATAAATATGGTAAATAAAGAAGTCAAGTCTAGAAAGGTACCAATCCATTATATAGGCCTCCTTTCTCATAAGCCTCATGTCTTATTTTACCTGTGGCTTCATCCCACCGTGCCATCAGCGGACGGGGTATACGAGAATACAAAATCGATCCAGCACGAACATGTTCCCAATACCAAAACTATAGGAAATATTAGTTCATCAATGATAGAGATAAATGCATCATATGAATAATAGTTGAATGACAACTACTGTTGTAGCACTTACTTGGAGCAAAGCTAGATTTCCTTGTAGATTGACTTGATCCTTATAATTAAAAGTATTGATGGATGTTATCAAATGGTTCAGTGTGAAACATCCCCAGTTAAAATTGGGAATTCTTGCGACGTCTTCAACAAGGACGAAATATTTGGAGTCGACATAATCTTGTACCGTGGGTGCTAAAATAATGCCAATAGCATACAAAACAAACCGCCTGATGAAATGATCATCTGGAGTTTTGGAGGCTTTAATTTTGTCCTCGAGGTCACTCAGCTTAAGTCTTCCATCTGTTTGATAAGCCCTTAACAGGTTTGCGTCTTTTGGTTTTCCCATTTCCATATATATATTTTCCCCCTCTATTGGAAGGTCCATTAATTGATAGACATCCGTTGGAGTTATAGAAATGTCCTTACCATCAATGTGAATACTCTGCATGTCGTGGATGTAGCTCTTCGCTAGCAGCACCAACATAATACGTCGGAGAGATACTGACTTCATCTTTGTTAGCCCTACAAGACCAGTTTGAGTGCAGATGGCCTTTAGGTGCTCGTCATCTAATCCATCAATCATTTGCGCGAACCTTATCGGTGAGCACATTAACCTCATATTTGCATGTTTCACACTGAGTTCGTCCAAAAAAGCCTGAAATACGTGTAAAGGTAAAAGAACTATGTGTTTTCAAAGATTTTAACCTAACTGGGAAAAAATATACCTGATTGGTTAAGTCTAGTAATTGTGTGTCGGCACAACTTGTAGGAGAACTGGCCATTCCTGGAAAATATGCACAAACAGAGACTGGGTCAATTCAGAGAATAAACATAAGCTATGGGGTTGTACCATACTGTAATTGTTCCACCTGTTTCTTACAGAGCACAAAATTACTATGATAAGCTATTTAATTTAATTACTTCTTTGTTACTACCTCTCCAGAGGTGTACGTTTACCACACAGATTGATCGGTGATTAATGATTACTTACTAAATTTTCTCTACTGTCGTTAATGTGAACAACATGTGGTATGTACTGCATGATTCTGCCATTTGATATTTATATACAAAGTTTTGGATTATATTGACCTCACTGTTGTCTAACGGGTGTAAAAATACCAGGCGTTCTAACCGTGATGCGAATAGGTGGATGAAGAGGAAGCAGTACCGTTGTATCGCACAGGCCAGGTGGGTGGTGGCCGCTGGCTCCGATCCCCTGGGTGGCTGGGTGTGGCTGGCGGCTCCGATCGCCCCGGTCAGGAGGGTGGCGTTGGCGTTCGAGCTGACTGCGTGTAGTGGCCACAGAGAGAGTTCGACGCCGGCGACGAGCATAGAGAGGCGGATCACGATGCTGTGGACGGAGCAAAATTCAGAGAAAACCCATAAGATCTCATGATGGGTTCATGCACAGAATAAGCGGAATCCATTCTTTGGTTTTAAATCATCTCAAGCGTTGCCTTAGTTCTAACTGATGACAAGAGCCGGCATTCTCACCTTCAATCCAACGTGTGGATGAAGAACAAGCAGTGACGTCGTATTCCGTAGGCCGGATGGGCAGTCGCCGGCGGCTCCGTTCCCGTGGGTGAGGACGGCGGCTCTGTTACAGCCGGTGAACAGGGCGGCGGCGATGGGACTGGCGTTGGTGGAGAAGGTCGCGTGTGAGAAGGCGCCTGGAATATGAGTGGAGAATCGGCGTTCGAGCCGGCTAGGCCAGTTGGATCGGAAGTTGTTGCAGATAATGGGGGAGGTGGCTCCTTTAAAATCGGAAAAGGTTGATTGATGAAACACCAATTCTTTTGGCACGTCGTTTTTTTTTTCAGAATCTGCCACGTCTGTTTCTGGCTTGCGCCCGGGCTTAGGCGATCTCTTTGGCCAAACTAATTGTGTGTTAACTTCTTTTTTTTCTATGGTAGTACGTGTCTCATTCATATATCATAAAAATCAAAGTACAAGTCATGTAAAGACCGACATGACAGAAGTGAAAAGATAGCAAAACATCTCTGAGCTTGACACCAACACCTGTCACCTGTCTCCGGCACCACCACATCAGCCATCAAAGAAAAGAATGAGCAGGACATGTCCGAAGAAGACATATCTGCATGTGGGTACATGGATATCGGCGAGAGGGACTTGGGCGAATATGGGTCATCGCCCAAAAGGAAGAAACTTGCAGATAACAATCCGAAGAAGGCATTGGATTTCGGCAGCAGTGACGAGCCTCTTTAGTAGGCTTTTGGTTTTTCTACAATTTCAAGCTTTAGAGCTGAACTATTGTCCCAAGTAGTTTTTACATTATTTTCGAACCAACAATCACTTCATTGAAGTGACAATTGTGAGACTATGTTTACAATAATAGGCTTTCAACTTTGAGTTGTTGCTCAATTTTTAGATGAAAGGTTCCTTTGATGCCCTCACACTTAATTGTGGCTTTTACTATTTTTGTATTGTCTTAATCAGTGAAGAATGGTAATGCTAAGCACTGTGTGGGTGACAGTCCAAGAAGAATGGTACCGGCTGCCTCCATTTAAAAGTACAATTGCTAACTACTCCCTCCGTATCAAAATATAAGATGTTTTTATAGGATAGTTTAGTCAACAAAACATCATATATTTTGGTACTGAGGTAGTAGTATAGCACAGAGATCATTTCAAGCATAAACATATAAGGATAAATGGTTCTCAGATACAGGGCAGTAGCACCCTGATCACGTGATGATCCAGTTATCTCTACTATTAAAATCTACTGTTAAAGGCGAATGGGTGCGTCATTGTATATATCTAGATCCGAAAACGCGAATAATCATATGCCTGCCAACGTCACATGTGAAATGCATAATCTTAAACCTGTATAAGCGATGGCATGCTCCAGCAAATTCTATTATACAACATCCTGAAAGCACAATATAGAAAATCTGATAGAGTATGCCTCGACCCGTCCACAAAAACACAAAGTCGGCACTGTTCCCCACCTGGCTCATCTGCAACCGAGCAAGCTGACATCCTCAACACAGCCATCTCACTTGCTAAACAATCTGGACTGCAGATCACTAATTACATAACATTCTCACTAATCCACAATGAGATATGACAAAAACAGTTAGAACTGCTACTCAGGAAATGCATGCAGCTCCCTGTTCTTCTTGATGACGCCCTTGTCGCTGACCATCCAAAAGCTTCCTCATACCCTCCTTCATATGGCATTCCTGGTTCAAGGAAACATAGGAAGGATTCAGCATCAGAATATTTTATTATCATTGGTCACTCAAATGTTATGTGCGTAAATCAAAAGAATCAACTTTGATCCATCAACATAGTTTCTTTTATCGAAAGCTCCAGCCAGTACAGCTTAAATGTCCTCATATTGGAGACTAGCATGTTTCCATTTCATAGTTGCATTCCATTATAAAAAAACTGATAATACAAGAAGAAATATGTGCCTGAGGAAAACTTCCATGGTTCATGCACAAGCTCAGTCATGTAAAATGGACCCATACTTATAATAAATTAAGGATCAAACATGATCAGAATCTCAGGTAACAAATAAAGTAATTTGTTCTTCACAAAACCAAAAAGACAAAGCATCATGCTCAAGGGGCAAGTTTAGAGAGCCCCTCCCTGCATGTAGGAAAGGCTTTCTGCCAGCACATGTAAACTTGCTTTAGGACAAAAAGAACTCAATGTCCATATAACAGAGAATACTTTTAGGCTTTAGCAGCTAGGTTGCACCACAGGATCAAAGTGGAAAGAAAAGACCAAGAAACACAGTAATGCTCACATAGGATAATCAGGGTTGGGGCACTTCGCCACCAACACAACATCACTCTCTTGAGGGTCAGTAGCTGCGTCCATTTTGCCAATGGCCTTGTACAGAGAGCTGTAGCTAACAGTTTGCTGCCATCATTTCCTACACAGCAACAGATATAATTAGTGCACTATAGTAATGAGTAAATCAGATGTAAAAATAAAAGTTACATATTTGACAGCTCTTTCAATTTATTGCATGTACGCCGATCATGACCTTCCACCCCACAGTAGCCACATTTCCTCTTTGATCTTTGCTTCTTCATCTTTGCCTGCAACCTTTTCTTCGGTGCACCTCGGCCTTGCACATGCACTGGGTCTAGAACCTTTTCCAAATCTCCACAATCAATTTCCGTCGTCTGTGGCAGCACCGGACCAAACCTAATGCATTCCTCCTGACCACGGCTTGATTCCTTGCTGCCATCTTGTTCACTCAGAACCATCTTCAGACGCTGATACTCCTCACTAGTTTGACATGCCCGGAAACATGCCGCGTGACTCAAATTCCGCAACTCACGGTACCTCACAAGGCTTGCCGAATAGTCATACATCTCGCTCTTTCTTGTCGGAGGGAATGCAGACTTCGCACTCATCGTCCACCTCATGGGAACACAACACCTAGGCAGCAGTTCCACTTGACGTATTCCCAAGATGTAGAATATGTGAGAGCATGGTGTTCCCAAGCATTCTAGCTTACGACAAGAACAACTGATCCTGTACAAAGAACCTTCCTTCATCTCACAACGCACTTCAAACTTCTTCTCTCTTCTATCGATCTTAGCCACAACATATGTAGTCAACTCCCATGCATCTAGTATCTCGCTGATAACACATTTGCTTACAACATTTATGCTCCATCTGACCAACTGAAACATACAAGGCGTGAAAACCCGGGCAGCATGTTTCTCGAGACTAGAAGCATCAAAGTCTGTAAATGGAACAGACTGCAAGGCCACGATGTCTAGGATCGCCTCGTTCAGGCGTCGTCCCGAAAGGCAACGCTCATAGTGCTCTAGCATATCAAACAATGTCATCTTACCCTCAAGAGGTGTATGTAGCACGGAGTTTAGGCTCTCACTCCGCTGATTGCTGCTCAATCCCAAGAAACAACGCCCCACCAGGTATGGAGCACACCACAGCTTCCTCATCTGATACATCTGATGCAGCCACGACTCCTCACTTGTCACTTCATTCCTTCGTAAGAACTCTATCCATTTTCGCTCGTGCTCTTCAATAGAAGACAAGTCATATATGAAAGATCTGAATTCTTCCCTAACCTCATCATCATGCAGATGGCGTACGATGTTCTGCTGAATGTGCCATACGCACAGCCTGTGGTATGAGTCAGGCCACACCACCCTGATCGCTCTCTGCATTGCAAGGTCCCCGTCAGTGATTACAGATATCGGATGCTTCTGCAACATGGCTTCAGAAAATGTCCGCAACATCCACTCGTACGCCTTGTTAGTTTCATGAGAAATGATCCCGCATCCAAAGATAACTGTGCTGCGGTGGTGATTCAACCCGACAAACGGCACAAACGGCAGATTGTACTTATTGGTCCTGTATGTGCTATCAAAAACCACAACATCGCCGAAGGCCTCGTAGTCAAGGCGGGATTGAGTATCGGACCAGAACAATCCCTTCAGATGCCCATCTTTATCAACCAAGTATTTGAAGAAATAATCCGGGTCTCTCTCTTGCCGTGCCATCATGTGACGGATCACCGTCTGAGCATCACCGGCAGTGACTGTTTCCTGCTTGTAGCGATGACAGAAGTTATAGATGTCCCTCGTCATGCATCCAACATGGTCATATCCACCGTACTGCATGCACAACACATCCATGATTTTGTGTTTCTGGATCCCAACACTTTCCATCTCTATAATGTCCGCTTTCTGCTCGTCGCTGATTCTTCTGTGGGAACGCAAAAAGCAAGCAAGGTCTCGTGGCGCCAGAGGATGGTTGTGTTCATCGATGAAATCCTTCACAAACCACCGCCCTGTTTTCGCGACTCTTGCAATGACAAATTTCGCTTTACACCCCACACGAGTGATATTCCGTGGCTTCCTCTTCCTATCTTCTCTCTTCCTCTTCATGTGTTTCTCTTCACGGCAACCTTCACGACTACAGACAAGTTTCCTCAGAATTATCTTCTCGTTCGCTTCATCCCACTCAACATATCCTTTCCTCACACTAAAGCCTTTCTCAAGAGCATACTTGTTATAGAACTCAAAACCCTCTTCCTCGCTATCAAACATCCTGCTGACAATGCCGTCGTACTCAGCCATACACTCTGCACTTACATCGGCCATGACTTCTTGCATATGACATATAAATGATCAACTGGTCTCAATCATGTACTGGATGTAAAGTAATTTCCATGCTCACATATTCTCCTCAAGATAAGAGGTTCAGAATAAGTTAAAAAATGTCCAACATCTCATGCCTTTTATGATTACAGTATTTGTTCATATGAAGAAAAAAAAGCTGCTGTACAAAGCTGCTGTACAACATCTCATGACTTGTTGATTTTCAGAAACTAGATGATTTTTTGAACATTAATTCAAAAACTTGTTGATTTTTATATAAGTGATTTCAGAACATGGCAAACAAATTCAGAAAGTGCAAAGAGATCAGACCCATTCCACTGTAAACTACACCTACACATATTGGACGAACATATATTGTCAGTTCTCCACAGAAAGAGATTCAGAATTTGGAATACCTGCCCCAACACTGTGGTAGTAATTCAGATCAAAGAGATTCAGAAAGAGCAGAGCTAATAGAGCAAATAGATTCAGATTCAGCCGGGGCTTGAGGGAACAGGGAGGAGGAAGGCAGGAGTGGCGGCTACGTGCCTATGGACTGGTCGCCGGCGTTGCTGGTCGGCTTATCGGCAGCAGGAGGCGCTGCTCAGGGCGATGGAACACTACGACCGACCGCAGCTGGAGCCTCCAGGACCTCGCGCCAGCGTTGTCTCCGCCAGGACCTCACGGCGGCGCGGGGGGTGGGTGGCGTGGGGTAGCTTCCACCACGGCCAAGCCCAGCCGGGGCTTCGCCTAATGGATGTCGCGCCGGCCTGGTCGCAAGGTCGTCGCTCCTGCGCAACCATCTAGCCAGATGCGGGGGATTGACCAGCGAATTGACAGAGTTACTAAAAAAACAATTACGCATGACCATAATACCCTTGTTGATTAAATATAACCTTTTTAGTTAACAAGTTATAATCAACGGTGGAGAATAATTAAGGGAGGAGTTACATCAAATTACAAAATGTAACTCCCCAATCACCGTAAAAGAGCTCTGCTAATATACGACGTTGCTAACTAATCAATCTGCTGCAATCACAGTTGGTGCATAACACTAAACGAGCCCTTGTGATCAGGACAATGGTTATAGATAAGCTACGTTGCACCGATACGTCCAAAACCTGTGTATCCCCGTCCTGTACGTCGCTGATACGCCGATACGGCCGCGATACGTGTATCGCCGGAGTATCTCATTTTTTGATTTAAAAAAAAAGAAAAAACGCCGATACGTGCTGTACAGAGTCCACGACACGGCTGGGATACGCCAGCCCAGTACTAACCCTAACCTATGCCCTGCCCGCATCACTCTGTTCGCACGTGCACGGCAGGGGAGAGGCGCACAAGCTGGCCGCCGCCGCCGCCTGGATTCGCTCGCCGCCTGGAGTCGTCGCCTCCGCCAGCTCCCTGTCCTGTTGACTCCCCTCGCCGCCGACTGGAACAAGCTAGCCGCCGCTCGCCTCCTGTACCAAGCAAGTAAGTAGATCCGCCGGCTGGAATCAGTGCTTGCCTGCTTTAGTTGATCTACCCATTCAACTTTTTGTCTTCATAAATCATTAGTGGTTGCTACTTGCTAGTTGCTCCTGCCTGTTAGTTGTTACGAATGGGGCTATGTTTGGGCGTCTGCAGGGACATGGAGTGGTTGCTAGTTGCTACTACTTGTTGTAGATTACTTGATCTATTTTGCATACACCATGAGGAGTTGAGGACCTGGATGATCATTCAAGACTAGAAAAGAAAAGAGGCATGGAGGCAATCAGGCAACCAATGGGGTGGTATTTTGATCTCATCTCACAAATTTTATTATGTTTGTTTTTATTACATGTCATTTTATTAATTATTTATATATACTCGACGTATCGCGTATTGCTGTTTCTAGAAATTGCCGTATCCCGTATCGCCGTACTCGTATCGCCGTATCGGTGTCGCCGTATCAGTGCAACGTAGTAGATAAGTAAAGAGAAATTACAAAACAAGGTATGACGAGACTACCAAATCAGCCTGAGAAAGTAGGATCAACGGAAACATAACAAAGGAAACAGAATAATGAATATTAAGTGGAGATGAGCTAGTTGAACCTACAGGCCAGAGGAAGAGCTCATCAGAAGGTTAGGCCAGCGAATTTGGGACCGATGCCTGGAAGGAAGAAGCGAAGCACTAAAGAACACATCTTGTTCGCGCCTAACTATATTGTGCAGTTGCGCCGATGGCCTCGTCGTCTTAGGCAACTCCACATGTCTCCACCGTAAATCAAAAGCATGAACTGGGAGGACTTCTGCAATTGTTAAGCGAATCCTGCATACAACCATGACATTGGCTACAAATTTGAGTTTCTTCACCTCCCGATGCAATTACAACATATGATTATGCACATATATAACAGTAGTATGATGGATTAACTACCATCAAGAAGAGAACATAAACTGACAGATTTTTCGGTAAAAAAAAGTGGCTGCGTTAATTTTTACCTTTCCCACTGCATAACAAATGTCATTAACTATCAAATTAGTCGCAAATAAGCCAAAAATCACCAACGGGTTGCTACCTTGATGCTTTATATTTCTTTTATGTGTCTTGTTGTCCCCTTCAAGTCACTGACGCGCCCGGTCGATCCTAAAGTTTGCTATTTCCTTGTGGAGTTTCTTATTGATATAGATCTGAACAAAAATGGAGGGACCAAATAAATTTCAGATTTAGGAGTCAGGAACTAACAGTTGTAAATCCACACCAATAAAAACAAATAGAACCTGATTATGTGGCAGACCTTTAATAGGAAAGGTAAAATCTGTAGCATAGTTTGTAACTTAAAATTAGAGGTCACTAAAGTGCATGCCACTACATCAGCAAAATTCATCTAACAGACATCGAGCTTGTGTAGGACTGTCTTATTAAGCACATCATGCTAACATGCAGACTCGTGATTGGAAAAAAGAAGTTACTCTAGCGAAAACTGGTGCTAAGCAGTAATGAGAGCTAGAGGGCGCACCGCTTCTGAACATTCTAAGAACAATGGAAAGGCGTGATCACATCTATGAAGCTAAAAATAGTACACCAAACCGTATTGATTGAATACGGGTAACAGCAGAAAAACAATTAATTGGAGTGCAGAATCTGCATAGAATAGAACCGGAACACATCAATCTAGGCATCTAGCTAGCTTCTGCCATCAGGGTTGCTTGCTAATTGCAACGATATTCATAACTGAAGATTCAATGAGAACTACCAAGGGATAAAAAAAAGGAACTAAATCTGTTCACTCAATGTGTGCATGGCCTGCAATGTCCTCACATATGAGTAATTCGTCAAACAAATCCTAAAAAAATCATCAAACAAAAAATACAAATGGAAGGCAAGCTTACCTGAATGGGGATTGCCCGTGACCTGGATCTCCTCGTCCGCGCGCTGGTGATCTGCTACTACTTGGACAGCAACTCTGCCCGCTATTGTCAGGTTTGATCATAAGTTGCTTCCTTGGTTCAGCTAGTACAGGTGTGGTTCAGCTGAGAACAGTCATAGTTATTCAGAATAGCTATTGGTTGCTTCTATGGTTCAGCTGCATCAAACCACTGGACAAACCTGAGAAAGTTGTTTGTTGCAACGGAGAGGAGACACTATCCTACACACCTAAATTAAACCAGCAAGTTAGCATGCCATTTATTTAAAAAGAAACACCATAGCAGCCTAATCACAAAATTTCATTCTTCTCTGTAGTTCTAATTTTGAACATGGCGCAATGATATATTCCCACTGAAATCTAAATTCAGTGTGTGCCGCGCATCTCTACACCCAGCCTAAAATCTGAGAAGAGCGAAAACACAAAACTGAGAAAGTTATGTTGGTTATTCTAAGTCTCTAGCTGCATGGAAGAATGAGAGATACATGGAAAAAATATGCATTGCTGGAGATAGCATGGATGGATAGACGCATGAAATCTAGCAAAACCAACTACCATGATCCATGTCGCCATGCCTATCTTAGCCTCTCATACAAAGTTCATACCTGCATGGTCGTAGCTGTTGATTACTCCATTGTAAGCCCAGAATGCAAAAAACACATCCTATCTTGCAAGGACTTGACAACCTACAGTGCAAACTGCTCATAAGCAGCCCAGCAGTTTCGCCATGCACAAGCCCGGAAAAACCTTCGACAAACGGGCAAAATCATTTGTAGGCGACTCAAGTTTTACCCTGCCTACAAGAACTGAACCTCCTCAGCAACCTCACAAATGTAGGACAAGGAAAGTAAGCAACAATATTTTGAGGATGAACAAAAATGCATAAAGATACATGAGTTAACAAACTGATTATATACCTTCAAATTCAACAATCAATTATCCTAGAAAGATCATAAGCCTGGAGAGCCCTTGTAACAGAAGAAATGTTCACATACATGGCAGGCTAAATTTCCTTTTTTTATATAAATCCGTATAGCAAAGGCAATGAGTAGTAGATGTCTGAGGTAAGTGTTGCTTGCTGGCAATTAAATGGAAGTGGAAACAAAACAAATGAATAGACACTAATTGTATACATGTGGCATTACTAATATTATTTGGTTTGGGAAAACCAGTGATATGGAAGTAAAACCGTTGGAATCATATATGAACTGAATAATGTGCATCAACTAAAGCTAGAATAACACCCCTTCCTATGATGTGGTTCACATTTATTCGACGAACTCCATCACTCAGAAATTAACTGAGCACTGGGCCCTAATCATAGAGATCTTACATGCATACGTCATCGATGAGACCACCATCTCCCTCAATCTAAGCTCTGTAGGGTAACGCAGCAGAAAACAAACATTTTCCGACCTACGCACCAGCCCAGGACCACTATGGAGACTGCATACAAGGTTTGATCATTTTCGTTACCGACTCGTAGCGCAGCGGAAGTAGAGTCGATGACGATCGTTGGTGCAGATCCCCGCAGCTAGGATTTACAACCTCCCAACCGCGAGGATGTATACCCTCATCTTCCCTTCGGACAGCCCTCCGGGAGGCGGTCGAACAGTCCCCCGGACGGTGTCGCGGACAGCCCTTCGGGAGGACCTTCGAAACTCGAGCGGTCACTCGGACAGCCCTTCGGGAGGACTCACAGAACTCGGACCGTCACTTGGACAGCCCTTCGGGAGGCACTCACAGAACTCGGACCGTCACTTGGACAGCCCTTTGGGAGGCACTCTCGAACAGCCCCTCGGGCACTAAGATCGAAACTACGACCTCTCTACGGGGTTGCACACATACGGTGTCATCTATCCGGCAGGGCTTCGCCGTCCAGAACTAGTTCCTGCCGGAACCCAGACAGCCTTTCGGCTCTACGAAACTCTTTTCGTGGGAGGGAGAGAGAAGCCAGATAACATCTTGGCATGTGTATGAGAGCAAGGGATGGGGAGAATGGCAGCCCCTTCTCCTCCTTTTATAGGCCAAGGCAAGGGGTGGGGTGGGATGTTGAAATACCAAAATACCCAAGCTTTATGTCACACATGAAAGGGCATAATGGTAACACAAGGGGGGCACCAAGGGGACACCACCATGGCAGCCCTTGGGCCGGCCCACACCTTGTCTCCCCATGGGGGGGGGGCCCAACAAGCCACCAACATGTCTCCATGAAACATGCATGCTCCCTAGACAAAAGCCACCAAACATGCAACCCCCGATTCGTGGGATCTTGTCCCCATCGCGCTGAACAAGATGTTTTCCGCGAAACTTTTTCTGAAAAATCCAGAAGGTCCCGAACATTTCCGGCACCCTCTAAAATTATTCTGGGCATGATCCGAAACATTTTCAGTCCGTGGTTTTCATCAGCGGAAAGCATTAACACACGGTTACGGCAGTTTCGGACATTTCCGCGTTTTTCTCTCCGAAAATTCCCAGAAGTTCCCAGACCAATTCTGGCATCCCTGAAAATTTCCAGGCGGTGCCGAAACCCTTTTTGACCAAATAATATTTCCGAAACAACTTTTCGGTTTTACCGAAACTCTTTCGGTGTTCTCTCTCTCGGAACTCTCCGTTGTCTCCGAAACATTTTCGGTGACTTTCTCTCAGACTCCCTGTCTAGCGTTCAACAGATAGATGACCCTAAGCGTGTGACCCTATAGGTTCGGTGAAGTATAGACATGACACGGAACCCCTTCCGATCAATGATCAACATCGGAGCCGTGGACACCCATATTGACCCCTATACCCACACGAATGAATATTCGAGTGAACCTCCAGTTGCCGTGTGCTATTCCTGTTGCTTCACGATATGTTACAAACCCCGAGGTTAGACATGTTGGCATCCCCGTGGATCACAAACTTGTCCACTATGCCGTTACCCCCGTTATCGGTATTTGTTCTCTTTTCCTCGTTACCGTGTTCCGGCATCCCCGTGATCAAATCAAAAGTGTCTGGCCAGACGATGATGGATACCGTAACACCGAAGGGCCCAGAGATATCTCCTCATCGTCGGAGGAGCAAATCATAATCTTGAGTCAAGTTACTTGACACACTTTTCCATGAACCCGAAGCCGCCGTAATAGCCACCCATTTACGGATGACGTTTAACAAACCCCAAAGTTCATGAAGCACCATAAGAAACTCGATACTCTCATGGTCTGAGGAATCATGCAAACGTTAACCATCTCTGTGTTATAAACCATTAACTTGTGACGAATGTATCTCATAGCATAACACAATCGGGTTATTCACACAAATGTTCTTCTAACATTGTGCCCTCAAAGTTGCTGGCATAGACATGCCCATGATCAGGAAAACAAACCATCATGCAACACTTGAGCCAGTCATAGGGCTTGACTAGGAATACATTTTACCGTTTTTATTCCACACGTGCATATAGTCTTCCTCCGAGCCTCGTGTTATTGCAGACTCGAGAACCATAGCAGTTAGTCATGGAACATAAACTAATAAGAATGGAGATAAATAATAACATTTATTATTGCCTCTAGGGCATATCTCCTACGAACTCCCACTTGCACTAGAGTCAATAATCTAGTTAATGCTAATGCACTTTACACCTGTGGCACACTGGTGTAAATATGCTTCGCTTGTGGTATAGCCTGATGTCCAACGGATCTGACGACTTCAGCTCCGTGTGTATCTTTGCATATCCTCGCGTTTTCACGCTTTCCAAAATTCATATTTTGTGTGGACTTGGTTTTGTATGTATGTGATCACAGGTCGAACCTGGATTCCTCAGACTGAGTCATGGAGCAACTACCTGCAGTAGTGTCCCATTGACAAAAGCCATCTTGGAACCATACTAAGTTCATGAATGAACTATTAATTCAACATCTTCTTTGTCGCTTTTAAAAGCGGCAACATACTTCGCCTCTGTTATGAATTCGCCACAGTAACTTGTTTGGAACAATTTCCAACTACCGTGCCACCATATTGTGTGTTACACAAAACCCTCAATTTAAATCAAAAATCGCTTGGAGCATGGATGAAGACTGTACGATGTCACCTTTTACAACGAACTCTTCATGATCTCCGCTTGCGAGAAAAACATGCCATCATTGCTACTATAGTACTCAATGACCCTTTTTCACTGTTGTCCCATGATCAGTACTTTTGATCACTTTGGTATCTATACTCGCAACAACTTTGGGAGTATTGGACATATCTGGTTGTTTGTACATACCATGGAATACATGATAATCCAAACACAAGAGTGTGTGGACTCTCATCATGTATTTTGCTCTCAGTGTTTTGGGACACCGAGTCATGCAAAAACACTTTCCTGTGACTTCGGCAAGATCACTCCTGGACGTTTTTAATGCTAAAAGTTTTAGCATTTTGTCAATATGTATCTTTGCTAAGCCCCATTAGGTAAATCTATCCCATAGATTTCATGCCTAATTAAAGGCTTTTTAGCCCAACACTTTACGAAACTATTTTCAAACGAAGTCCTAATTCGTGTCCAAGAAATTTATTTCCAATTACCAATGTGTTCAAGCACACAAGGTTTTTAGAAATATATTTGCTCCCACTTACTTTCTTGAATTACAAGTATCTTCGTTACCCATTGATGGAGTCAAACCCCTTTGACCTTTCATCATAACACGAAGATTCCGACTCCATTTTGCCTCTCTCTGTCCATCGCTGAACTCTGAAGTTTGCATACCTACTAGCTCCTCTGATCGACAAATTACTTTGGACTGTATCACATACAAGTCCTAGGTTTTATTTCCATCAGATGGAAATCCTTTTGTCATCCATGTTTCATATCTTATGATTGAAATATGTATTAATTGCTAGTTCAACCCGAACCGACTTTAAGCATCGCTACGGGTGACAATCTCATCGTATCAACCTTTTGAACTTGTATTTCAACAAGTCGAGCTTTATGGATAAAACATTTTTATCCGTATCAGTTTTAAGTTCCATAAATATTGTTAGACTCTAAGTCTTCCGAAAGGTGTATCAAGGTTTAACTTGAATCACTTATGTGGAACTAAATCAGGTTGCATTGGCATTTAGCCAATTCCGGAGTCAGGGCCCATCAACGCTTCCTTGTGTATCGTAGGTTATTGTTGTCTAACAACATATCTCGTTTGCGCACCTGAGAGGTTTGCACGAGCCTTGCCTACGGGTTCAGCTGCAAGTTTGACCGAAGTCCATACATTTTATTGTAGAGACTTCCGTATCAGTCGCAGTACGAAACTCTGGAATTACTTCCAAGGTCTCTTCCTTTTGACCTGATGACGGAGATACTGGTTATCTCGTCGAGTTGCATTATTCTCCCACTCACCTTTTTGAAAGAACCATTTTCTCAAAAAGCATACGTGTTCTTTGTGGCAAACCTATTTGCCTCGGTATAGTGAGGGAGGAATACCCAATGACTTGGATAACCTACAAAGTAGCACTTGTCTGATTTGGAATAGGTTTGTAACCTTTTACACAAGCCCCTATTCCAAATGTTAAGAAAAGATATAACATGGTTGGGCGTACCATACCATGGTGTCATTTCAACAGACCTGATGGAGCTCTTTTCAGTGTAAAAGCTGCAGTCTCTAAAGCATCACTTTAAAAGGGATAATGGCAAATTTATTTATGTCATCTTTGATCTTACCATGTCTAAATGGTTCGATTACATCTTCACGGACTTCTCCCTCACGTGGTGTTCCGGGAGGTGTAAGTTATGAAACTCTTTTCACACTCATCAGACTTCGCTAAACTTGTAACTCAAATATTTCTTTCTTCTGCAATCGAATTGTAGAAACATAATTTTCTTGTTACAATAACTTCTACTTCATATTTGAAAACCTTTCGAATGATTTCAAAAAGTCCAGACTTACGTCTCATCAAGTAAATATCCTATATCTACTTGAGTCATTTCTGAAGATAGATAAATCCACTACTTGCAACCTTTATTGAACTACCACATCAAAATATGTAGATCACCAATAAGTTTGTTGCTCGTTCCTTATGGCCTGTGAACGGTATTTCAGTCACTTCACTTTCGGAGGAAAGTTGCAAGTGTCAGATGATTCAAAATCAAACGACTTCAAAATCCATCATAATGGAATTTTCCATGCGGGCTTCTCCAATGTGACCAAATGTAGTGACACAGGATTCTTTTAGTCTTCGACTTTTAGCGCAGTGTTATGAATGTATCATATTCACCATCAATATTCATAACATACGTCCCATCTAGGATGAAGCATGGCCCTTCATGTTATTCAATACTGAACAACAATGTTGCTTTTATGAACAACTCTTTTGCAAGCATTATGCAATGGGCTAGAGTGTTTAAAAACTCTAAAATGAATTTATGAAAGTAATCCAGAGTTAATATATTATTATCATTATTCATAACATACATCTCATTCTCAATGAAGTATGGCCCTGATGTTATTCATAACATCGAACATCAAAGTTCTTATGAACAACCTTCTTGCAAGATACCTTCTGCAATGGGCTAAGTTTGTGAAATCTCAAATGAATTATGAAAATAAATACAGACGGTAATACACCGATGGAAGGTATAGTAACATTTACTATGTTCCCTGTGTATACCAAAACCTCATTCCTGGCTAGTCTTTCAGGCCATAGTAGTTTTTACATCGAGTTGCAACAGAATGCAATCGAGCGGGTATATTTGTGATTAACTCACAATACCCAAGAATTAGTGATTAACAATTTAATCATAATTCCCAAGAACTATATCTTTGACCAGCCTTCTATACATCAAAAACTTGTATGACATTCATACATGAGCTGGATATTCCAGTCTTCTTTCTTATTGCCTTTATACTTCTAACAGTTTAACTTTCAGTATTTCTCCTACTCTCAGAAGAAGCACCCAACTTAAGAGTGGCGTTAGCCCTGGACTTCCTAGGCGTGAAAGTTTCACTAACACCCTTCGGACACTTCCTTTCTCTTTAAGTTGTTGTTTTATTCACCTTTCATCATATGACAGGCGTTCTTCTAGATCCCTCTCTTATCAGTCTAATGCATAGTAAACTCCTTTACTAATAGTTTGCATACAAACATTTCTTTGGATATCTCATATCTTTTAGCCTTTGTCTGTCTCTGAAAATGATTTTCAGATTCCATGAATATCACATAACTATCCAAACTTTCGAAGTTCGGGTCTCATGGAAGCAAATGTATTGCACTTGACTGAAACGGAATTCTAACTTTTGGATCGAAGGACGAGAGTCACGTGATCCATAGCATAAACGAAAGAATACCGAAAGTATGCGATAGGACAAAGTCCTTCTCGGCACTCTTGAGGACAATCCTCACATTACGTTACCAACCGTAAAGTTTTAACCAGATATTTAGCAGCTATTCAATTTTAACAGGGAAGGTGGAAATGCGAGCCATTATTCTACAACTATTATGCAAAAAACACTTAGACAGTGTTCAAAATTAATTGCACTGAGAATTAAACAAGTTAATTCATCAGTGCGTTCCCACTCAAATCAATATCTCTCATAATTGATTGTGAGTGATTCAAGATCCGCATATCAATTCAACGCCATTGACGGGTTCATCACTGATGACGTGAATTTCAATCGGTAGGCCAACTTGCCAATCACATCTCTATGTGACTCTTGTCCATCTTTCGATGCGTGTGTTCCGAGCTCAGGACTGTCCTGCCTGAACGTCAAGACAACCAAGTGGTCACGCAGTGAGGTCTGACCTTCACCCGCCTTACACCTCTCTAATCTATCGTGCTCATGTGTACATGGCGCACCCCGAAAAGATACGTGTTGTAGACGGTGCTACACTTGGGAGAACACTAACTACTTGATATTTTTGTGAGAGATCACCCTAATAAAAGCGACTACCGCGCAATCAAGAAGGGTGCATCATAAGGGATAAACATCTCAGGCAATTCATAATTAGCATGATATGGTATAGCCCTTTCTGACGGAGAAGTCTTGTATTTCTTCGTCTTCGGCATTCGCGTCGGTGTTCACCTTTGCGAAGATTGCCACCACCTTGTCGATGCACCAGATAATATTGCTATCTCTATAGCTAATAAAATAATGCATTACACCAAGGTTGACACGCAGGTCATTTAAAGTGCAATCATATGGCTCCAGCCATCATGCCGAATCATGACACGCAGGTCATGTTAATCAATTTACATCATATAGACATCTCATACATAATCAAATTATTATGAGCACTGCTATACCACATCATATGCACATGCAAACCCTCCTGCAAAACCAAGTTAGACGCCTCTAATCGGTTCATGCAAAAACTTGTTTTACGTGGCTTCTAAGGTTTCGAAACAAACCGAAGCTACCAACGTCCATCATCAAGTATGATAATTCAAGTCGCTATATTAACTTCGCGGGGTGTATGAAACACGAGATAATAAAATCTCGATCCCCATACTGAACTTCGTCATACGCATGACCCCCGTGCAGATCATATCTGCATTGCCCTTTCATCTGCGAAACATCCATCTTTCTTTGACTAAAGTGGAACCCAAAGAACTGTTAGCACTTCGTTGATCTGTCAATCAGCATACTCAGGAGCAGCATGAAAGGATCGCGGATTGCCAGAACTTTGTGAGATTCCACAATGCTGTCAAGATCAGGACTACGCAAATTCAAGGGAAGCAACAAGAACATCGGGTAACAGATTTCATCTGCTACCCGCACAAATAATTTTCAGTAATAGAACTCATCTACTACCTAATTATATTGTGCAACACCCATACATCTCTATGTATTCTAGATCGCAACCTGCATCTACGCATAGCACGGCTCATGATGCCACTGTAGGGGAACGCAGCAGAAAACAAAAATTTTCCGACCTACGCACCAGCCCAGGACCACTATGGAGACTGCATACAAGGTTTGATCATTTTCGTTACCGACTCGTAGCGCAGCGGAAGTAGAGTCGATGACGATCGTTGGTGCAGATCCCCGCAGCTAGGATTTACAACCTCCCAACCGCGAGGATGTATACCCTCATCTTCCCTTCGGACAGCCCTCCAGGAGGCGGTCGAACAGTCCCCCGGACGGTGTCGCGGACAGCCCTTCGGGAGGACCTTCGAAACTCGAGCGGTCACTCGGACAGCCCTTCGGGAGGACTCACAGAACTCGGACCGTCACTTGGACAGCCCTTCGGGAGGCACTCTCGAACAGCCCCTCGGGCACTAAGATCGAAACTACGACCTCTCTACGGGGTTGCACACGTACGGTGTCATCTATCCGGCAGGGCTTCGCCGTCCAGAACTAGTCCCTGCCGGAACCCAGACAGCCTTTCGGCTCTACGAAACTCTTTTCGTGGGAGGGAGAGAGAAGCCAAATAACATCTTGGCATGTGTATGAGAGCAAGGGATGGGGAGAATGGCAGCCCCTTCTCCTCCTTTTATAGGCCAAGGCAAGGGGTGGGGTGGGATGTTGAAATACCAAAATACCCAAGCTTCATGTCACACATGAAAGGGCATAATGGTAACACAAGGGGGGCACCAAGGGGACACCACCATGGCAGCCCTTGGGCCGGCCCACACCTTGTCTCCCCATGGGGGGGGGGCCAACAAGCCACCAACATGTCTCCATGAAACATGCATGCTCCCTAGACAAAAAGCCAACAAACATGCAACCCCCGATTCGTGGGATCTTGTCCCCTCGCGCTGAGACAAGATGTTTTCCGCGAAACTTTTTCTGAAAAATTCCAGAAGGTCCCAGAACATTTCCGGCACCCTCTAAAATTATTCTGGGCATGATCCGAAACATTTTCGGTGCGGTGGTTTTCATCAGCGGAAAGCATTAACAGCGGTTACGGCAGTTTCAGAACATTTCCGGTTTTTCTCTCCGAAAATTCCCAGAAGTTCCCAGACCAATTCTGGCATCCTCTGAAAATTTCCAGGCGGTGCCGAAACCCTTTTTGACCAAATAATATATTCCGAAACAACTTTTCGGTTTTACCGAAACTCTTTCGGTGTTCTCTCTCTCGGAACTCTTCCGTTGTCTCCGAAACATTTTCGGTGACTTTCTCTCAGACTCCCTGTCTAGCGTTCAACAGATAGATGACCCTTAAGCGTGTGACCCTATAGGTTCGGTGAAGTATAGACATGACACGGAACCCCTTCCGATCAATGATCAACATCAGAGCCGTGGACACCCATATTGACCCCTATACCCACACGAATGAATATTCGAGTGAACCTCCAGTTGCCGTGTGCTATTCCTGTTGCTTCACGATATGTTACAAATACCCGAGGTTAGACATGTTGGCATCCCCGTGGATCAACAACTTGTCCACTATGCCAGTTACCCCGTTATCGGTATTTGTTCTCTTTTCTCGTTACCGTGTTCCGGCATCCCCGTGATCAAATCACAAAGTGTCTGGCCAGACGATGATGGATACCGTAACACCGAGAGGGCCCAGAGATATCTCTCCATCGTCGGAGGAGCAAATCCCAATCTTGAGCTATCAAGTTACTTGACACACTTTTCCATGAACCCATAAGCCGCCGTAATAGCCACCCATTTACGGATGACGTTTAACAAACCCCAAAGTTCATGAAGCAAGCATGAAGAAACTCGATACTCTCATGGTCTGAGGAATCATGCAAACGTTAACCATCTCTGTGTTATAAACCATTAACTTGTGACGAATGTATCTCATAGCATAACATCAATCGGGTCGATTCAACACAAATGTTCTTCTAACATTGTGCCCTCAAAGTTGCTGGCATAGACATGCCCATGATCAGGAAAACAGAACCATCATGCAACACTTGAGCCAGTCATAGAGGCTTGACTAGGAATACATTTTACCGTTTATTATTCCACACGTGCATATGAGTCTTCCTCCGAGCCTCGTGGTTATTGCAGACTCGAGAACCATAGCAGTTATAGCATGGAACATAAACATAATAATGAGCATGGAGATAAATAATAACATTTATTATTGCCTCTACGGCATATCTCCTACAAGCTCATCATCCAACCATGCATCCAGACATGCTTACTAACTTGTACTTGCAGATACAACTGCTTCTCATACGCAATGGCCTCGTCAAGCATAGATGCCTTGTTAATCTATAACATGCAAACTAGTGCAAACATTAACTCATTAATTTCATCACAAACACGAACTCAGCAGCCGCAAATCCACCGACAAAGAAATAAGGAAAAAAAGGTCATGACCTTGTTGTAATTGAGTATCAGGGTTCGCAACACCTTCAATCTTCTCGCCGATCCCACTCCTCTGCTGTTGTGGCCTAATAAATGATCAACCCCAACAAGCAATTAATAATTTGCACTTGAACAGGGCAAGAAGAGAAGAGCAAATCTCACGACGGCAAGCAAGGTGTGGTTGTGCACCTCAGCGGTGCGGATCCACTTGCTGTCATCGCCCCCACGTGTGCCACCCCCACCCCACTCTCGTGAAAACTGTAGCCACCACCCACGGCAGCTCCCCGTAGTCCACTGCCTGATGTTGCTGGCCCAGCGCCGCCGACAGAAACGCCACATCTTCTCCACCTCCCGCTGACTTGATCGCTCATTCGCTCTTGTATCCTCTTCATCGCCTTCGTCTTTCTGTTTTCTCTCAAACAACGATTCAGTCAAGATAAAAGGTTCTCCCTTATCTTTAGTAGATACATAAAAGGAAAATGTCAAGATAAAAGGTTCGACATAACTGTCCAGCTTTTGTATCAATCAATCATACATATACAATCATTTTGCCACTATAAACATCATTGAATGGTGGAGTAATCACTTTGAGCAAATTTAAATTACAAACAAAATATCTAAGACTAAGCTCTGGTTGATGTATATTTTAGAGAAGTTCAGTTCAGTGAAACTACGGAAGCAAAGGTCTAAAGATTTGCGCCTCTCATTTTTCATCTTGTGCCTCTCCTTTTTCATCAGGATCAAATAGATGAGTAGGAGCTACCATACCTGCACACAGGCTGGTGATGAATGGCAAGGAGACCCAGCTCTGGCTGAAAACAGCGGCTCCCACACGCTGCTGGGATGGGGCCAACCACCACAAGCAGGAGCACACCTTCCCTAACAACTGAGGGCTCTGCTGTTGAGATTAAAGGTCGCAGGAGTTGTGATTGAAAAGGAGATGAGGCAACTGCCGCTTAGCTTCTGAAGAGGCCGTTGTGCTGTGCCGCAAAAGAGGTTGCAGGGACCTTGATGCATCGTCGATTCTCTCCTCCCCTGCCACTGAAATCCGGCTCGGGATGGGATGGGAGATCCTCGGATGGCTGGGAAGGACTCCAAGAGCGGCGGCTCCGACGAGACGGGGAGGCCGAGAGGGAGGCGGCTGCTGGTCCCTTCCTCCCATCGACGATGAACTGGAGTCATCCCCGGCGGCTCCGCTGCCTGTCGCCGCGTCAATCCCTTCGCTTCAGACCGGGAAGCGAGGAGAAGGTGAGGAGAGGTGGCAGCCTCTCGCGCACGGGACACGCCAGTGATGAGGGCGGAGCAGGAAGAGGCCATGGCAGCGGTAAGCGAGAAGGCGCGGGGAGGAGGTAGAGATGAGCGGCGCGAGAGGGGGAGAATGAGGGCGGCTAGGTTTTACTGCACGCACGCAGCCCATCCCCACGTTTCTAATGAGCAGCCCACTCTCCGTTCGGTAGACCCCACAGGCTAACGAGCCCACTGGTCATCCAGCGCCAGAATGAGATCGTGCGTGAGAAAGAGACCAATGGTTGACCAGCTTCCACTAGGGTAAAAAGCACCACAGTAAAAGGATCGCTCGATCCAGAATCGCCGGCGCTCGCAGGTGCCCTCACTAGGCGGGTAGCCTAGCGAGGTTTATATGTTCGATAGAGAAGTTCATATCGCAAAATAGATGATTTTTGTATCAATATCGGGTTCAGACAGCTATTCTCCTTCTCACCAGTTGTTAATTGAATTAAATAATCACAATTTTAATATTAATATATCATCCAAAATAAATTAAATAAATTTAGCCAAGACATCTTGATTAAACATAATTGTACTTTGATGGGAATTGTATTCTTGTAGTGAGCAGCTTGATTACATGCAAAAAGAGGGTTGTAGTCTTTATTGTGCAAGCGAAACCATATAGTTTCATGTTGATTTCTAGTTTATTTCGTTAATCCTTCTTATTTATTCATTGAAGTATATGTTCAAATCAAAGAGTTGAAGAGTTTGTAGTGTTGACTGAATATTAATATTGGTGGCTTATATTTAAACCTAATGTTGTTTTCCTCCACCCTCCTCTTCCTTTTTTGGATTGTACTTGTATTTACACTTAATGCAAGATTACTCTCACATGCATGCATGTATGCTCTGGCACATGCTCACCTTACTAATTTGATCATTTTCTTATCTGCCTAAGATAATGTAATTATTGGTGTATGTACATTCATCGAAAGTTTCGTAAACTCTATTTCATTCACTTTCGATATAGGTTTCCTTATGTAGCGTCTCCAGGTTGTTAAATGCAATCAATATGATATTTCTTGATTCGAATCTTTGTTATTGTACCCACAAAATCATTGTTCTTTTTCATATAATATGCACACTTGTGCACGTAATATGTTGGCATTGGTACGTCGGTTTTTCACCCGGAATATCTTTCATATGATATGTACGTGGTCCTTTAAAATTGCAATTCTTTGCAGCCGGCAACTTCTCCTATTGCTGCTCACCTTTTTCAGCTTTGCTAGGAAGAACTCATCAATGCATGCGCTACTCATCTCTATTTTACCCTCGTTAACCACTTCTGCTAACGTATAATCAACATATGTTTGTACATCTCCGAACAATGCATGCTGATTCTTACACATTTGATACGGCACTACATATCGCATGAGATCGATCTTAAAAATTGTTATGCTATTTTAAATTTCGGTTCTAGGTTCAGATTCATATATAAATCTAACAACATTAGGCATTTTTGGACTTCATATAGTTATATTTTGGACTTCATATGGAAGTCATATAAATAAAAAGAATATTTCATATTCATTTATTCCGTATTTCTGTTACAACATTTAGTACATCCAGCCAATAAGAGGTGTATCTCTATTGATTTATATGCACAGTCCAATTCATTCTCTGGTCTTATCTATTATTATTATATTATTAAAGCGATAGAAAACGAACGGTAAAGATTCAACGACATAATGTTACGATATATCAACGGCAGCGATTAACAGATCTAAACTAGGAAAGGCACGTGGTACATGAATCTTACGTAACAGGCAGGAAGAGTCCACAGAAAGTTCAAAAGGAAAAAAAGGAGTCCATGCAGAATCCTATTCCTCGATCAAGGCAAGGCGGGTGGCACATGGACATCTTTCTTTTTCATGACGAGGTGGCACATGGACCTTGGGCACGTGCACACACAAACGTTCATGCATGCACAAATGTATTTGAGTTGGACTCTAATTAGCACTTGCTTTGTTTCACTAATTAGTACACGTACGTAACAGTACAGACTTCTGAGTGAACCAGAAATCTTCACTGTGCACGGGTAAAAACAGTTATGTTGTGCACGGGTAAAAACAGTTATGTCTTCGCTTTGCATGGATTCATTTGCAGAAGGCAATGCATAATAAATCTCAAAAATAAAACAGTGCTCCCAAATACTTTTAAAAACATATTTTTGAGCATCTTTTTTTTGGACCAAAGCATCACAAATGTTCCTTTTCAATAAATTTGCATTTAGGTGAAACACTGAAGAATGTTTGTTGAAAAAAAAAATCAGCTTTTCAAATTTTACTAGCAATGTTTTTTTTTATTTTACTGTTCACCTGGGTGCATCTAAACCCGGGAGCCAAAAATCCATGTATGTATATACATGTAAAAGCAAAAATAATTACATCAACCTATTTTAAGTATAATGTTTGTATTCATAACATAACTAGAGGAAAATCACTTCTAATAAAACATATAAGCATAAAAGAATTGAACAAGCTCCTGGATTTGAACATATATATTTGCTCAAATGAGACGGAGATGTAGATGCGGCATCTAGCTTTGCTCACAGCGTCCCGTTGGTGGATGCAGGAGTAAAAAGATTTTGGCACTCTCAATGGCTTGCACGTATTTTTCATAAGGGTGTCTCTATGGGTCCTTTTTTTGCGGGAAGTGTTTCTATGAGTCTTTAACATATGACCTTTGGCCTTTCCCAAAAAATGGTAGATGTCCAATGTGTTTGACGGAAAACCTTAGTGAATGGCAGAACGACACAAGTTCTATAAGATTCGCTCATGTGGGCAGATTGATGGTCGCCAATATAAGGCATAGTGGTTTATGCGAATTAGATTTTTATATTAAATTTGAAAACCTATAATAATATAGAACTCTTATTAGTTGGATATAAATAATATATTCAATGAACTATAATGTCATATCTCTATTATACATATATTATTACAACCAAGAAACAAAAAAGCCACGTGGTGTATCCACATAGGCTGGAAATATCCACACAACTAATCCTTAATTTTAATGGTCAAATTAAAGATTTGTGCATTAGATAGAACTATGATAGGCACGTAGGAGCAATCTACGTATATAGATTATGTATGAGTTGCTACCTGCCCGGACTGAAAGTAAAAGGGAATATGAGTCCAATACCAATACATGTGAGCTGCTTGGAATGGAAAGAAAAAATAAAATAAAACATGCATGGTATATATACACAAATAGATTGCTCATCATACTTATACGTGCAAGATTCTTCAAATTTGTAACAGTAGGTTGTTTGGAAATATTACATATCATTATACAAAAAAAATCTACGGGTGAAGTGACAAAAAATACATATCATTAGGTGGACGAGTTATTACAAACAAAGTGAAACATTAAAGTTGTTTGTCAATGGGAAGCACAAAACATAAATGAAAAGGTTAAATAAAATCTTCTTATGGCATAGGCAGTGCATATCTACAATTGTGGCCATACTTATATGCAAACGAGAGAATGCCGAAATATTATGTGTTTACATGGAGAATATTTGGTCATTTTAAATGGGAAAATGTTCATAATAAGATCTTGATGTGCAAATAAATGGACACGCCCCATATACGTTAATAGAAAAATATATCCAACACAATAGGTGCTAAGAGACAAGTCATAGTGATTTTTTTAATAAAGATCTTACAAGAGAAGTCGTTTCGCTAGAGATAGGAAAGAGATATAATTCATATAGACAACTCCACCTTGCCTTCATGTGAACCTAGAACCTAAAGCTCCAAGGAGATATTCACCTATGTCCATTTTTATAAAAAGTTTTGGTTTGGACAATCAGGGTAAAGAGAACAATGATGTTGTCATAGTCAAGCTTAGGATCAGATGTGGCAAACAATGGTGCCAAAATAGACCAAAAAAGGATCGAGTGAACCTAGCAAGTTTCCGTATTGACAAACGAGATAGGTCATCGAAGAAGGCTAAAGAGAGGTTGGAATAGACAAACGAGAAACATGAGACATCACAAAAATATGCACATGTGTGACGAGTGTTGCAAAAATATGCACATGCATTTGATTCTTGAACCGCAAAAAGTGATTGGTGCATAGAGAACTACATATGTGTATTTCGATTTCATGATTAGACATGATGTTTCAACGCTAACACGGGCTTATTATGCATTGAATTCCTTTGAAATGGAACACTTCATAATTTATAATTTATACTAAATGGATATTTAAGATGGCAAATGAATTATAAAAACATGACAAATGTAGCCGCGCAAATGCGCGGTTACTCCGCTAGTTTCAAATATTTTGTATGATATTTCAGAAATGTGTTTTTATGTTTAAATGCAAATCTGATTTGCTCCCCAGAGATTCCTTTTTTGCTGAGATCATCAGAGTCGTGTTACTGTATGGAATTAGATGGATCAAAAAGGCACCTTTTTGAGCTTTCTGAGCCCAGGCTCAGATGCACCTAACATCTTTGCCGCCAGTTTTGCATTTGGATCTGTGCCATGAGGTGTACTCAGTGTGGTATGGATAACGTATTTGCTAATAAAAAGGAGCTGCGTCAGGATGCATTAAATGCGTACACAGCCGTTTAGGCATGGCGGAACAGAAATCCGTCGAACGGTTCAGGTGTTTTCGTGTCCCATGCCGAGTCGTCGCCGTCCACGGATGACTATAACGCCCGCCCGTCATGTCCAATTATTTTTATATTCCACCGTCTCGTCGCCGCCCCGAGTTCACCATTCTTCACACATCACCATGTCCAACTCGTCTTCAACCTCCACGCCGGTCGCTCCATATTTTCTCCTTCCTCGCATCGCCTGCTCATTCTGCGGCGACGAGCTCGGGGCCAATGTCGCTAAGACTGGAGAACACTCCGGGAACACTTCTACAAGTGCAGAAGATACGATGTAAGTAGGTCTGGTTTTCCCCTGCTCGCCTGACTCCGGCTCAGATCCACAAAGCTTATAATATGAGTCCATGACAGTTTTCACTCTTGCATTTGGTTTTTTCCCGTCACGCCAGTGTCGCTCCTTGACTTCCAGGTGGCCTATGTGAGAATGCTGTCAAGTTGCGCGAGCTTGAGCAGCAGATGGCCTCTGCTGTCATTCCGGTCAGCAGGCCGCCGGCAACCAGCACGGTCAAGTTGCGCAAAAGAAAAAAAAAAACCACGGTCAAGTTGCGCACATGGCCTCTTCTGTCATTCCGCACGGCACCATCCGGGCGGGTCATGGTGCAGATATAAATTCAGTCACCAACCAGTCTTGAAATAGGCTTTCACCCCGCTTCATAAATAAAACAACATCCTAAGAAGTACACGGCCGAACGATATAAGATAGTGATGTAGCCCTCTTACAAAGTCAATCCTGAGATAACCGGCAAACACAAAACGCACGCGACTATGCTACCAGCGCAAAGAGCACCAAGAGAACTAAACACACCCCACGCTACGACATAGCACACCTAGACTCCACGACAACACCCCCAAGAGGGAGAACGGCGCAGAGCGTCGCCGCTGCCGAGTCCATACAGACAAAGATCTTCATCCGGAGCCCTGACACGGAGAGAAGAACTACAACGACGTCTTCAAGAAGAGCGCGGCACCCACGGGTGTCGCCGTCGTCGGCGCCAGGGCACGGAGCTTTCGTTCGGCAACTCACCCGTGCCACCACGAGGCCACCATGAGCAACGCGATGGTGTCAGATCCCCATATCCGGATCAGGACGCCGCCCTCTGAGAGGGAAGGCATGTCTGAGCTACCCGTCGCAACACCTCTTGTTGCCCACACAACCTAGGAGGTGAGCCACCATCACCGCAATGATGCCCGCCGAAGAGCAACCATGCGAACCGCCATCCGGGGCCGCCGCCCCGGCATCCCTGTCGCGAGATAGCGTGCGCCGCACATATCACAACACACTCAACCATGGTAGGAAGAGCGACGGCACTCCATCTACTCCTAGCCCGGCATCAGTCCCCGGGTATGGGTCGGCGCCTCGATCGTAGGAGGCACCAACACCTGCGTCCCTAGCCAATCCCGGTGGACCGGGAGGGACACGACGATCCAAGACTGCCGACGGCCGACGGCGAGCCAGCCCCAGCCTGTCGTGGACTTAACACGGCCGATGCCCTAACAAAAGGACTTAGGTGTGGAGCCATCGCAACTAGGTTAGCTTGAAGGGGTTAAACGGGACAAAGGACACAGAGAGTTTACCCAGGTTAGGCCCCTCTCAACGAGGTAAAAGCCTACTCCTGCTTTAGGTTGCATTGCTTGTCTTTCGATTACCAGGGAGCGAATACGCTTGACCTAGTTCTCAATCCGTTGTTTTTTTTAGTTAACCCGCCGCCGGGTCACCCCTTTATATACAGACTGATGACCTGTGGCTTAAAGAGTCCCGGCCGGCTCATACAAAATGTGTCCGGCTCGGTATCTAACTAAGCTTGCCTTACAATACAAGTTAAACATATGGCGGCTCGTACCCGTGGGTCTCAAGTCATCCGTGGGTCTTGGGCCTTCAATAATCTTGCTCTATGAACCGCCATCTTCATATCTTCTTGGGCCTCTTTGTAGGGTAACGCAGCAGAAAACAAAATTTTCCGACCTACGCACCAGCCCAGGACCACTATGGAGACTGCATACAAGGTTTGATCATTTTCGTTACCGACTCGAAGCGCAGCGGAAGTAGAGTCGATGACGATCGGCGGTGCAGATCCCCGCAGCTAGGATTTACAACCTCCCAACCGCGAGGATGTATACCCTCGTCTTCCCTTCGGACAGCCCTCCGGGAGGCTGTCGAACAGTCCCCGAGACGATGTCGCGGACAGCCCTTCGGGAGGACCTTCGAAACTCGAACGGTCACTCGGACAGCCCTTCGGGAGGACTCACAGAACCCGGACCGTCACTTGGACAGCCCTTCGGGAGGCACTCTCGAATAGCCCCTCGGGCACTAAGATCGAAACTACGACCTCTCTACAGAGTTGCACACATACGGTGTCATCTATCCGGCAGGGCTTCGCCGTCCAGAACTAGTTCCCACCGGAACCCAGACAGCCTTTCGGCTCTACGAAACTATTTCGCTGGGAGGGAGAGAGAATGCCAGATCATGCATGGCTTGTGTGAGAGCTAAGGATGGGGAAATGGCTACCAAGATCACTCCTATATATAGGCTAGCCAAGGGGTAAAATTGTCACACAAAAACCCCAAAGTGCCCTTGGAATATCCCTTTCCAAAAGGGAATATGCCATATGGGAGTGCCATGTGGAGCACCATGGTGCTCCACCTCCTTGGCCGGCCACCCTTGGGGGGGGACCCCCCCCCCATGAGGTGCCATGCCCTCCTTCCCCTTCTAGAAGGCCCTTTTGGAATTTCCAAAAAGGTGCTTTCCATAAAATTCCCAAAAAGCACTTTCACTATTCACGACGACATTTTTCAGCGTCCGTTCGAACTGAAAATATTTATGTGGGCTTAGAACATTTCCAGTACCCACTAAAATAATTTTCAATGCGTTCTGGCACAATTCCAGTTTAGTGATTTCATCTGCGAAAAGCATCTGAAGCCGTTCCGGCAGCCCCGGAACATTTCCGGTTTTTCTTCCAGAAAATTCCCAGAAGTTTCCAGAATGATTCTGGTATCCTCCAGGAATTATCAGGCATGTGCCGAAACCATTTTGACTTAATGGTATCCCCTGAAACAACTTTTCAGTTTCACCGGAACTCATCCGGTGACCTCTCTCTGCGGAACTTTTCCGCTGTCCGAAACTTTTCGGTGTCCGAAACTTTTTCGGTGATTTTCTCTCAGACTCCCTATCTAGTATTCAGCAGATAGATGACCCTTAAGCGTGTGACCCTATAGGTTCGGTGAAGTATAGACATGACACGGAACCCCTTCCGATCAATGATCAACATCGGAGCCGTGGACACCCATATTGACCCCTATACCCACACGAATGAATATTCGAGTGAACCTCCAGTTGCCGTGTGCTATTCCTGTTGCTTCGTAATATGTTACAAATACCCGAGGTGAGACATGTTGGCATTCCCGTGGATCAACACTTGTCCACTATGCTAGTTACCTCGTTACCGGTATTGTTCTCTTTTCTCGTTACCATGTTCCGGCATCCCCGTGATCAAATCACAAAGTGTCTGGCCAGACGATGATGGATACCGTAACACCGAGAGGGCCCAGAGATATCTCTCCATCGCCGGAGGAGTAAATCCCAATCTTGAGCTATCAAGTTACTTGACACACTTTTCCATGAACCCGTAAGCCGCCGTAATAGCCACCCATTTACGGATGACGTTTAACAAACCCCAAAGTTCATGAAGCAAGCATGAAGAAACTCGATACTCTCATGGTCTAAGGAATCATGCAAACATTAACCATCTCTGTGTTATTAACCATTAACTTGTGACGAAAGTATCTCATAACATAACATCAATCGGGTCGATTCAACACAAATGTTCTGCTAACATTGTGCCCTCAAAATTGCTGGCATAGTCATGCCCATGATCAGGAAAACAGGATCATCATGCAATACTTGAGCCAGTCATAGAGGCTTGACTAGGAATACATTTTATCGTTTATTATTCCACACGTGCATATGAGTCTTCCTCCGAGCCTCGTTTTATTTGCAGACTCGAGAACCATAGCAGTTATAGCATGGAACATAAACCTAATTATGAACAGGGAGATAATCAATAACATTTATTATTGCCTCTAGGGCATATCTTCTACAGACTCCCACTTGCACTAGAGTCAATAATCTAGTTAATGCTAATGCACTTCACACCTGTGGCACACCGGTGTAAATATGCTTCGCTTGTGGTATAGCCTGATGTCTAACGGATCTAACGACTTCAGCTCCGTGTGTATCTTTGCATATCCTCGCGTTTTCACGCTTTCACAAAATTCATATTTTGTGTGGACTTGGCTTTGTATGTATGCGAATCACAGGTCGAACCTGGATTCCTTAGACTGAGTTATGGAGCAACTACTTGCAGTAGTGTCCCATTGACAAAAGCCATCTTGGAACCATACTAAGTTCATGAATGAACTATATGATTCAACATCTTTTTTGTCACTTTAAAGGCGGCAACATACTTCGCCTCTGTTATAGAATTCGCCACAGTAACTTGTTTGGAACAATTTCCAACTACCGTGCCACCATATTGTGTGTTACACAAAACCCTCAATTTAAATCGAAAATCGCTTGGAGCATGGATGAAGACTGTATCGATGTAACCTTTTACAACGAACTCTTCATGATCTCCGCTTGCGAGAAAACATGCCATCGGTGCTACTATAGTACTCAATGACCCTTTTTCACTGTTGTCCCATGATCAGAACTTTTGATCACTTTGGTATCTATACTCGCAACAACTTTGGGAGTATTGGACATATCTGGTTGTTTTTACATACCATGGAATACATGATTAATCCAAACACAAGAGTGTGTGGAATCTCCATCATGTATTTTGCTCATCAGTGTTTTGGGACACCGAGTCTTGCAAAAACTCTTTCCATGTGACTTCGGCAAGAATCACTCCTTGACGTTTTTAATGCTAAAAGGTTTTAGCATCTTGTCAATATGTATCTTTGCTCAGCCCCATTAGGTAAATCTATCTTCATAGATCGTCATGCCTAATATAAAGGCTATTTAGCCCAAGCACTTCATCGAAAAACTATTTTCAAATGAAGTCCTAATTCGTGTCAAGAAATTTATTTCCAATTAACAATGTGTCAAGCACACAATGTTTTTTTTTTTAGAAATTTTATTATGCTCCCACTTACTTTCTTGAATCATAAGCATCTTCGTTACCCATTGATGAAGTCAAAACCTTTCTGACCATTTCATCAAAGCGAAGATTCCAACTCCATTTTGCTCTCTTCTGTCCATTGCTGGAACTCTGAAGTATGCACATTCACTAGCATCCTCTGGATCGACAAAATACTTTGGACTGTATCACTCACAAGTCCTAGGTTGCATTTCCATCTTATGGAAATCCTTTTGGCATCCATGTTTCATATCTCATGACTGAAATATGTATTAATTGCTAGTTCAACCCGAACCGACTTTAAGCATCGCTACGGTGAAACAATCTCATCGTAGTCAACTCCTTGAACTTGTATATTGCAACAAGTCGAGCTTTATGGATAAAACATTTTTATCCGTATCAGTTTTAAGTTCCATAAATATTCGTCAGACTCTAAGTCTTCCGAAAGGTGTATCAAGGTTTTAATCTTGAATCACTTATATGGAAACTATCTCGGATTGTATTGGCATTTAGCCAATTCCGGAGTTAGGGCCCATCAACGCTTCCTTGTGTATCGTAGGTATACTGTTGTCTAACAACAATATCTCGTTTGCGCACCTGAGAGGTTTGCACGAGCCTTGCCTACGTGGTTCAGCTGCAAGTTCGACTGAAGTCCATACATTTTATTGTAGAGACTTCCGTATCAGTCGCAGTAGGAAACTCCGGAATCACTTCCAAGGTTCCTTTCCTTTGACCTGATGACGAAGATACTGGTTATCTCGTCGAGTTGCACTGTCCTCCCACTCACCTTTTGCAAGAACAATTCTCTTTAAAAGCATACCGTTCTTTGTGGCAAACCTATTTGCCTCGGTATAGTGAGGGAGGAATACCCAATGACTTAGGATAACCTACAAAGTAGCACTTGTCTGATTTGGAATAGGTTTGTAACCTTTTACACAAGCCCCATATTCCAAATGTTAAGAAAAGATATAACATGGTTGGGCGTACCATACCATGGTGTCATTTCAACAGACCTGATGGAGCTCTTTTCAGTGTAAAAGCCGTAGTCTCTAAAGCATCACCTTTTAAAAGGGATAATGGCAAATTTATTTATGTCATCTTTGATCTTACCATGTCATAAATGGTTCGATTACATCTTCACGGACTTTCCACTCACAGTGGTGTTCCGGGTGGTGTAAGTTATGAAACTCTTTTCACAACTCATCAGACATTCGCTAAACTTGTAACTCAAATATTTCTTTCTGCAATCGAATTGTAGAAACATAATTTTCTTGTTACAATAACTTCTACTTCATTTTGAAAACCTTTCAAATGATTTCAAAAGATCCAGACTTATGTCTCATCAAGTAAATATCCATATATCTACTTGAGTCATTTCTGAAGATAGATAAATCCACTACTTGCAACAACATTTATCGGACTACATACATCAAAATGTATGATCACCAATAAGTTCTTTGCTCGTTCCTTATTGCCTGTGAACGGTATTTCAGTCACTTCACTTTTCGGAGGAAAGTTGCAAGTGTCAGGTGATTCAAAATCAAACGACTTCAAAAATCCATCATAATGGAATTTTCCATGCGGGTTTCTCCAATGTGACCAAATGCAGTGCCACACTTGTGTGGTATTCTTTTAGTCTTATGACATTTAGCGTCAGTGTTATGGATGTATCATATTACCATCAATATTCATAACATACGTCCCATCGATGATGGAAGTATGGCCCTCATGTTATTCATAATACTGAACAACAATTGTTCTTCTATGAACAATTCTTTTGCAACAAACATTTTGCAAATGCCTAGAGTGTATGAAACTCTAAAATGAATTATGAAAGTAAACCCAGAGGTAATGTATTATTATCAATATTCATAACATACATCTCATTCATAATGAAAGTATGGCCCTTATGTTATTCATAACATCGAACATCAAAAGTTCTCTTATAAACAAACTTCTTGCAAGATACCTTATGCAATGGGCTAGAGTTTGTGAAACTCCAAACGAATTATAAAAATAAATACAGACGGTAATACACCGATGGAAGGTATAGTAACATTTACTATGTTCCCCGTGTATACCTAAAACTCATTTCTGGCTAGTCTTTCAGGCCATAGTAGTTCTTACATCGAGTTGCAACAGAAAGCAATCGAGCGGGTATCTTTGTGATTAACTCACAATACCCAAGAATCAGTGATTAACAATTTAATCATAATTCCCAAGGACTATATCTTTGACCAGCCTTCTATACATCAAAAACTTGTATGACATTCATACATGAGCTGGATATTCCAGTCTCATTTCTTTCTGCCTTTATACTTCTAACAGTTTAACTTTCAGTATTTCTCCTACTCTCAGAAAAAGCACCGAACTTAAGAGTGGCGTTAGCCCCGGACTTCCTAGGCGTGAAAGTCTTACTAACACCCTTCGGACACTTCCTTTCTCTTTAAGTTGTTGTTTTATTCACCTTTCATCATATGACAGGCGTTCTTCTGGATCCCTCTCTTATCAGTCTAATAAATAGTAAACTCCTTTACTAATAGTTTGCAAACAAACATTGCTTTGGCTATCTCATATCTTTTAGCCTTTGTCTGTCTCTGAAAATAATTTTCAGATTCCATGAATATCACATAACTATCCAAACTTTCGAAGTTTGGGTCTCATGGAAACAAACATATTGCGCTTGACTGAAATGGAATTCTAGCTTTTGGATCAACGGACGAGAGTCACATGATCCATAGCATAAGCGAGAGAATACCGAAAGTATGCGATAGGACAAAGTCCTTCTCGGCACTCTTGAGGACAATCCTCACATTACGTTACCAACCGTAAAGTTTTAACCAGATATTTAACAGCTATTCAATTTTAATAGGGAAGGTGGAAATGCGAGCCATTATTCTATAACTATTATGCAAATCACACTTAGACGGTGTTCAAAATTAATTGCACCGAGAATTAAAAGAATTAATTCTACAGTGCGCTCCCACTCAAATCAATATCTCTCATAATTGATTGTGAGTGATTCAAGATCCGCATTTCAATTCAACGTCATTGATGGTAGCATCACTGATGACGAAAATCTCAATCGGTAGGCAAACTTGCCAATCACATCTCTATGTGACTCTTGTTCATCTTTCGATGCGTGTGTTCCGAGCTCATGACTTTCATGCCTGAACGTCAAGACAACCAAGTGATCTCGCTGCGAGGTCTCAACTCACCCGCCTCACACATCCCTAATCGTTCGTACCCATGTTAGCATGTGATACCCCGAAAAGTTAGGTGCCGTGACGGTGCTACACTTGGGAGAACACTAACTACTTGATATTTTTGTGAGAGATCACCCTAATAAAAGGCGACTACCGCGCAATCAAAAAGGGTGCATCATAAGGGATAAACATCTCAGGCAATTCATAATAGCATGATATGGTATAGCCCTTTCTGACGGAGAAGTCTTGTATTTCTTCGTCTTTGGCATTCGCGTCGGTGTTCACCTTCGCGAAGATTTCCACCACCTTGTCGATGCACCAAATAATATTGCTATCTCTATAGCTAATAAAATAATGCATTACACAAGGTTGACGCGCAGGTCATTTAAAGTGCAATCATATGGCTCCAGCCATCATGCCAAATCATGACACGCAGGTCATGTTAATTAATTTACATCATATAGTCATCTCATACATAATCAAATTATTATGAGCACTGCTATACCACATCATATGCACATGCAAACCCTCCTGCAAAACCAAGTTAGACGCCTCTAATCGGTTCATGCAAAAACTTGTTTTACGTGGCTTCTAAGGTTTCGAAACAAACCGAAGCTACCAACGTCCATCATCAAGTATGATAATTCAAGTCGCTAGATTAACTTTCCAGGGTGTATGAAAACCGAGATAATAAAATCTCGAGCCCCATACTAAACTTCGTCATACGCATGACCCCCGTGCAGATCATATCTGCATTGCCCTTTTGTCTGCGAAATTTCATCTTTCCTTTTAACTACGGTGGAATTCAATGAACTGTTAGCACTTCGTTGATCAATCAGGATCGCGGATTGCCAGAACATTGAAACTCCACCATGCTGTTATCAAGATCAGAAATATGCAAATTCCAGGGAAGCAACAAGAACATCGGGTAACAGATTTCATCTGCTACCCGCACAAATAATTTTCAGTAATAGAACTCATCTACTACCTAATTATATTGTGCAACACCCATACATCTCCATGTATTCTAGATCGCAACCTGCATCTACGCATAGCACGGCTCATGATGCCACTGTGGGGTGTAACGCAGCAGAAAACAAAAATTTTCCGACCTACGCACCAGCCCAGGACCACTATGGAGACTGCATACAAGGTTTGATCATTTTCGTTACCGACTCGAAGCGCAGCGGAAGTAGAGTCGATGACGATCGGCGGTGCCGATCCCCGCAGCTAGGATTTACAACCTCCCAACCGCGAGGATGTATACCCTCGTCTTCCCTTCGGACAGCCCTCCGGGAGGCTGTCGAACAGTCCCCCAGACGATGTCGCGGACAGCCCTTCGGGAGGACCTTCGAAACTCGAACGGTCACTCGGACAGCCCTTCGGGAGGACTCACAGAACTCGGACCGTCACTTGGACAGCCCTTCGGGCACAAAGATCGAAACTACGACCTCTCTACAGAGTTGCACACATACGGTGTCACCTATCCGGCAGGGCTTCGCCGTCCAGAACTAGTTCCTGCCGGAACCCAGACAGCCTTTCGGCTCTACGAAACTCTTTTCGTGGGAGGGAGAGAGAAGCCAGATAACATCTTGGCATGTGTATGAGAGCAAGGGATGAGATTTGTGGGCAGCCCACTCTCCTCTATTTATAGGAAAGCCAAGGGGTAAAGATGTCATACAAAAAACCCCAAAGTACCCCCACTTTATGCCTTTTCATAAAAGAATAAAGATAAAAGGGGTGCCATGTGGAGCTCCAAGGAGCTCCACCATGCTTGGCCGGCCACCCCTTGGGGGCTCCCCCCAAGGGGGCTTCCTTAGTGCCTAAGGCATTCTAGAAGCCTTTTGGGAAATTCCCAAAAGGTGCTTTCCATAAAATTCCCAAAAAGCACTTTCACTATTCACGACGACATTTTTCAGCGTCCGTTCGAACTGAAAATATTTATGTGGGCTTAGAACATTTCCAGTACCCACTAAAATAATTTTCAATGCGTTCTGGAACAATTCCAGTTTAGTGATTTCATCTGCGAAAAGCATCTGAAGCGGTTCCGGCAGCCCCGGAACATTTCCGGTTTTTCTTCCAGAAAATTCCCAGAAGTTTCCAGAATGATTCTGGTATCCTCCAGGAATTATCAGGCATGTGCCGAAACCATTTTGACTTAATGGTATCCCCTGAAACAACTTTTCAGTTTCACCGGAACTCATCCGGTGACCTCTCTCTGCGGAACTTTTCCGCTGTCCGAAACTTTTCGGTGTCCGAAACTTTTTCGGTGATTTTCTCTCAGACTCCCTATCTAGTATTCAGCAGATAGATGACCCTTAAGCGTGTGACCCTATAGGTTCGGTGAAGTATAGACATGACACGGAACCCCTTCCGATCAATGATCAACATCGGAGCCGTGGACACCCATATTGACCCCTATACCCACACGAATGAATATTCAAGTGAACCTCCAGTTGCCGTGTGCTATTCCTGTTGCTTCGTAATATGTTACAAATACCCGAGGTGAGACATGTTGGCATTCCCGTGGATCAACACTTGTCCACTATGCTAGTTACCTCGTTACCGGTATTGTTCTCTTTTCTCGTTACCATGTTCCGGCATCCCCGTGATCAAATCACAAAGTGTCTGGCCAGACGATGATGGATACCGTAACACCGAGAGGGCCCAGAGATATCTCTCCATCGCCGGAGGAGCAAATCCCAATCTTGAGCTATCAAGTTACTTGACACACTTTTCCATGAACCCGTAAGCCGCCGTAATAGCCACCCATTTACGGATGACGTTTAACAAACCCCAAAGTTCATGAAGCAAGCATGAAGAAACTCGATACTCTCATGGTCTAAGGAATCATGCAAACATTAACCATCTCTGTGTTATTAACCATTAACTAGTGACGAAAGAATCTCATAGCATAACATCAATCGGGTCGATTCAACACAAATGTTCTGCTAACATTGTGCCCTCAAAATTGCTGGCATAGTCATGCCCATGATCAGGAAAACAGGATCATCATGCAATACTTGAGCCAGTCATAGAGGCTTGACTAGGAATACATTTTATCGTTTATTATTCCACACGTGCATATGAGTCTTCCTCCGAGCCTCGTTTTATTTGCAGACTCAAGAACCATAGCAGTTATAGCATGGAACATAAACCTAATTATGAACAGGGAGATAATCAATAACATTTATTATTGCCTCTAGGGCATATCTTCTACACTCTTCATTTTAAGCCGCCAGTTGCATGACCTGGCCCCTCCTGGGCGGGTCATACCCAGTAGTCATATTCCCAACATTAGGCCCCAGGTTGATTTGAACTTGTTCACATCAATCTTCAGTACTTGATTTAGTAGAATCGTCCATCGTCAATTTTTACCAATTCACTGTAACCCGCTATGACGTCACATCTCAGAATTGTGTTAACCCGCCATGACATCATCTTACATTAACTTCGCACGAAGCCCAGAACATCTCAACAGATCTTTATCTTTAATGGCCTTCCGAAAATCGAGGCGTCCGTGTAACCGCATAATCCTTTTTTCAGCCTCCTCAATTTCCGCGCATGCCATTTATCCATCTCCTTATAAATAGCGACAAGGGTCCTCCTTTTCACTTTTACCTTGCCCCCTCGTCTTCATCTTCTTCCTCGCGACGCCTCTGCCATCCCGAGCTCCACCACCGCTGTCTCCGTCCAGCATCCTCAACTCCGGCCGCTGCATCGACCTGATTAGAGCAGAGCACTGCGGCACGCCTCCGATGTTCATCAGCATCAGTAAGTATTCTCCTTCCTCGTAGCAGATCTGCATTAGGGTTTTCACCGTTCGTCGGTGTTCTTCACTGCTCCTTATTTTCTTCTCTAAATCGTGTAGTTTGATCTGAATATGGTACCAAAGTTTTTCGGTAGCAGTTTAGCATCCCTTTTCAATCAAAGAAGATCCTTCCTCGGTACAAAAAATCTCATCTGAGCACACAAGTTCCTCTGCTGCCGCCACTTTAGGTTTAGAATTTATTTTATTTTCTGAGCTGCTGCAGATCCAAAATCATAGCACCAATATATGGAATCTGTTGGTCCATCACTTAGCAAAAATTCACTTTTAGATCAGTTATACTGCAAACATGCGGACGGCTCATACCATAAGTCGTAACCCACCATATAGCATTAGTCCCCTTGTTAAGCCGCCAATACGTGTTCACAATTCGTATGACCCAGCACTGCCTTCCGGTTTATTCATGTCAACCTTTATAGCACTTACTTTTCGATCATTGGCCGGCTTAACAGCATAATCTTAAATCGGCAATATTTTCTTTTTAGGCCTTCATCCTCAAAATGACCAAAACTGTCACTTTATGCAACTGGGTCGCTTCCACTGTCATGGAAGCAATCCTGAATGAATTTGTAAACGAAGGCGTCCTGGCTAAAAAGAGTGTGATCCACTGAAGGGCCCCAGGAACCGAGACCACCCCTGAACCAAAAGAGGGTGAAGTTGTAGTTTTCACTGATCACATGCTTCGGGGGTTCACTCCACCCGGCTCAAAATTCTTTCGTGATGTGCTGCACTTCTTTCAACTTCATCCGCAAGATATTGGGCGCAACTCTGTTTCAAACATCTGCAACTTCCAAGTTTTCTGCGAAGTATATCTTCAACAGGAACCCACTGTAGAGTTGTTCAGGGAATTCTATTACTTGAACCACCAAACTGAGTTCACAGATGGGCCCAGCCTAGAACTAGGCGGCATTTCAATCCAGAGGCGCAAAGAAGCTACTTTCCCAGCCGCTGCACTTCCCAGTCATCCCAAGGACTGGAACCAGACTTGGTTTTACTGCCAAGACACATCTCCAGAAGGTGAAAATCCCTTGCCGGGTTATCGTCAGAGCCGGCTTAGCAACAGGCACCCCCTCCCTGACCGGGTCAGCACAGCAGAACGAGCCAAATATATGCCCAATTTTGGAAAAATCAGAGCCTTAATGGCCAATGGTTTAACTGGAGTTGACCTAGTTCGATGCTGGGTCGCATGGAGAATTTTACCTTTAAGCCGCCGGACCGGCTTAATGTGCGAGTATACTTGTGACGTCAAAGATCCACAACACCACAGCCGAGTGCAATTGGACGACGAGAGCCTCAACAAGATGGTCAAGACATTGATGAACGAAAGCTTGGCCACTTGCAGCAAGACAGGGTTGAACCCCTTTTGCACCCTCAACAAGCCGCCAGCTGTGAGTATTTGTGAATAGTTTTCATTAACTCATTATCTGTCAATCTGCCTTTTTATTCTTACTTGAATTTCTACAGCCTGACTCCCCCTTCTGGAAGAAGAAGCTTCAAGATAAACCGGCCAAGAAAACCAGGACCAAGAACTTGGCTAAGAAACCTGCCAAGAAGAAATCAGAAGCAGTTGATCCGTTTACTCTTGATGAAGAGTCGGAGGTAGAACTTGATTCTCTTGGCTCCTTCTTTGTTCATCTTATTGACATTGATTACTACAAGGATGACACAGAGGCCAGCCATGCAGATGGCGAAGAGGTAACTATCCTTTCCTCCGACTCAGAATCTCTGCCAAGATAGAAAGTTCGACAAGCGAGCCGGAAAGTAATGTTTTCTCACCCTTTAGCTTATCTGGACCCCCACTTTATTTTGAAGAGACAGCACCATGAAGTTCGCCGCACAACCCGGAACAGCGGAGGAGGGGAACTTTCCTCCGGTTTACCAAACACACCGGCTCCTCGCAAGCGTCGAGCTGAGGTTTCACAGTTTGCCGATTTAGCTTTTCCAAAAGCGGGTCTTATTCGACAACCCCTTAACCCTTCTGATTCAAACTATCAGGGCACTTCTCACTCCTCATCTGGGGACTCCACTGGGACTCAGATCCCCCTTTTCAAAGTTGCCCCAGCGTAAGAATATTGAATTTCCTTGCTTTTTAAACCCTTTATCAATTATCATGCTTACATCTTTATATCTCATTGTCAGTGGTCAAGCCAAACCAAGCAAGAAGGCGAAGACTAGTAAACCGGGCGAAAACATCAATACCACTGAAGATCCCTAGGCTGCTAACCCGGAGAAGCAGACAATATCTGAATCTTTGCATCAAACCTCCGAAGCAGCCATTGATGATCCGCCGCCCGAAGAGCACAATGTCATTATGGACTCCATGGACGTTGACCCGGCTCGTGCTAAGCCGCCAAGTCCCATCAAACCTGCTGAAGAAAAGGCTGACGATGTCATAATCACTGGGACCCGTTACGTTGAGCCGGATAACCCCACAATCTTAGCCAAACATAGTGCCAAGGAGGAATTTTCTGTTGCCGACAAGGGCAAATAGAAACTGGATTTATAAGGTTATGCCCAGTTCAATGCTCAGGAACTTCACGCGGGTTATTTAAACCACCTTCACACTAGCCGTGACTTTGAAGCCGGCTTAGTCAATCTGATGAAGGAGCGTTTTGAGGTAAACACTGAAAAAACTCTTTCTGTATATATATCTGTCAGCCGTCAAGTCTACTGTATATGAAAAAATTGAATATGCCGTAGACTTAAATACCATATTTGATCTCATAACCATTCCATAGCAATTTACTAACTGTTGAATCCAAACAAGTAGCCCCCAAGGGCCGGCTTAAACTGAAAAGTTAAGCCGGGACTTCAAATTGTAGCACTAAAATCCACTTATGTAGCCCCCAAGGGCCGGCTTAAGCTGCATAGCTGAGCAGGGACTTACCACCATATTTATGAACAAATCCAAATATGTAGCCCCCATGAACCGGTTCTAGTTGAAGAAACATTAACCGGGTCATCAAAGATTTGCCTTCAAAAGAGCAAATGTACATTAGCGCCCAAGTGCCAAGTAAAATACCTGTATTATGCTTGGGACTTTAAATAAGATGATTATCATAACCATATGCTGCCTGTCTTTGTGTATGGCAGGCTGAATTGAACGTGAAGGAAACTCAAGTCAATGATCTACGGCAAAATATCCAGTCTCAACAATCAGAGACTTCAAAGGCCAAAACAGAGCTGAGAACCTCCTTGGAAGAGATTGAAAAATTAAAAAGGGACTTCAGCGCTGAGAGAAACAGCTGGGAGACCGAGAAGACGGTTCTGCTGAAAAGAGCAGAAGATGCTGAAGCTGCTCTTAAGCCGGTAACTGATGAGTTGTCCATCTTAAAACATCAAATCAATTGCCTGACAGCTGCCATCTTTGGTAAACGATATAATACTTCAATGTTTCACCGTTAACATACCATGGTTATAAACCGGCTTAACAATATTTGTGTTGATATAGGCTCCAGAAGTTCCAGGCTGGGCCAAGACATGCGTGTAAGGCTTAAGGCCGTATATACCCTTGTGGAGTAACTGTACACCGGTGTGCAACGGGCTATTGTTGCTATCTCACATAAGAAGCAACCACCTTCACTGATCAAGGCGATGCTGGAGAAACTGTCTGTGCTGTCGCAAAGAGTTGAAGAACTAAAGCGGTCAGCTGCTAGAGCCGGTGCCATCACCGCGTTGAGCAAGGCGAAGGCCTGGCAGGCCGAACTTGACCCGGAAGAATTGGCCACCGACTGCCCAAGTTTAAAAGAAGACGGGTCTCCCTTTGAAGCCGCAGACTTTACCAAATGTGTAAAGAAAATGCGCCCACTTGCGAGTAAGCTAGCTGAAGAGATAGACTTGAAAAAATATCAGGCGGCTTACTCAAAAGTATCAGCGCCGGTTTATGAGGCCATGGATATCATCCTGCCAACACGTAAGCACACCTTTGCCCCTGATATTGATCCATCAACCCTCATAGATGATGAGGCTGTATTCAGAGCATTGACCGGGATCAACTGGGCCACAACTGACTTCCAGCAAGTGGAGAAAGAAGAAGAACCGGCACTGGATGACCCGGAAGCTTCAACTCGCCAAGAACAGGACAACTGATTCGGAAGGCGGCTCTCAGAATGCATCACAGTGCTTGCTTGAAAAAACACTTAATCATTTGGGCTTTGAAAGCCATGTAATAGGCTAGTGAAAACCATGATCTGTCATGCCATCGTGCATGTTCTTAGCCTTTGAAACTGATGATGAACTCTTCATATGCCATGGATGAACTTTGCAAGGAATGTCATATTATTCTACAAAGCTCCTGCATAGAGTAAACAATAGATACCTGGCGGTTTACGCCAGGGCGGGTCATAATGTCCAACATCATATATTCTGGCGACTTATAGTCCATAACCAGGGCGGGTTATCAAACCTCACATATTCATATAACAAGTAAATACATACCTGTGAGATTGGTTCATACCGCCGGCTTGTAGTGCCGTATGCAGTAAGGGTAACAGCCCAAAACTGGAAGTGCATAACTCCAAAACTCCAAATGCACAATCAAAATATGCTGGCGACTTATTGTCCAAAGCCAGTCCGGATTATCAAAAACCCCAAATAAGCTCAAGTATGAGTCATAAGGATTAAGGCTACATGGCCTGAATTGTGTTAAACCATATATCAATATGGTACAAGGGTATAAAGCCGAATAATGTTCAAAGAAAATAACAAATGAGAAAAAACAAGGCTTCCATAGGCTGCCAAGCCTCAATATCAAGTGTTGTTCACGGGCCGCACAACCACTGAGTTAATCCTTCATTTAAACCTATAAGCCGGGCCTCACATGACCAACCGCCGTTTTAACCTTGACAAGTTCAGGGTCTTTATAAGATTGACTATCAAGAGTTCGGCGGGTCATCCAGATAACCTGGGCGGAGTGGCAGACATATAGGCAGGATAACCCGGAGTTTTTGGTGTTTTTCACCTGGCATCCAAGCCGATCAAATGGGTTAATAAAGCTATGTTCACTGAACAATAAGCCCCCAAGTGACCAATAATGAGCCTTTAAGGCAGGATACCTATGTTTGAACTGCTCATTGCAGCAAGTTCTCTTTGGTACCCGTTCAGTTTGGGCAATAAGCCTCCAAGCAATTTGCATCAAGGCGTGTAAGCCGGATCAATAGGATAGTCATAGCTATGCTCAATGAGCAGGAAGCCCCCAAGTAATTTTTTAAACAAGACATGCAAGCCGGATCAAGAGGGTAGTCACAGCTATGCTCAATGAGCAGGAAGCCCCCAAGTGATCTTATGAACTGACAACAAAGACTCAGATACTCAGAAATGAAACGACAGAGGCCCTGAATTATCAGGGATGCCGGCTTTATTATACTTGATCATAATATATACAAGGATGAAAATATATACAACACCAGAGCCAGTGGCTCATGTATAATAAGGCCGAAGATGAGCAATATTCCACAGCCGGCGGGTCTCCTCCTCAGATGTGCGTGAGTCCTTGTGATCTCGAATATCAATGAGGTAGTATGACCCGTTGTTCAAGTTCTTGCTAACCACAAAAGGCCCTTCCCAAGGTGGAGACAACTTGTGCATATCAGTTTGATCCTGGATGAGCCGGAGCACCAAATCGCCTTTTTGAAAGGTTCGAGTTTTAACCCGGCGGCTATGATAGCGATGCAGATCTTGCTGGTATATCGCCGAATGAGCCGCCGCAAGGTCATGCTCCTCATCCAAGAGATCAAGAGCATCCTGACGTGTTTTTTCATTATCAGCTTCAACATAAGCCGTCACACGGGGCGAGTCGTGACGGATGTCACTGGGGAGAATCGCCTCTGCTCTGTAAACCATGAAGAAAGGCGTATAACCCGTGGATCTGTTGGGGGTAGTATTTATACTCCAAAGCACTAAGGGCAACTCCTCAACCCAACAACCCGGCATCCTATGTAAAGGGACCATAAGCAGGGGCTTGATACCTCTCAAGATCTCTTGATTGGCCCTTTCAGCATGACCATTGGACTGGGGGTGAGCCACCGATGAGACGTCAAGACGAATATGCTCTCGTTGACAAAACTCTTTCATAGCACCTTTGGACAGATTAGTGCCATTATCAGTTATGATGCTATGAGGGTAGCCGAAGCGAAAAATCACCTTTTTAATGAATTGAACCTCCGTGGCCGCATCACATTTACTGACCGGCTCTGCCTCAACCCACTTTGTGAATTTGTCAACTGCCACCAACAGGTGGGTCTTTTTATCCTTGGATCGCTTAAAAGGCCCAACCATATCCAGCCCCCAGACCGCAAACGGCCACGTAATTGGAATCATCCTCAATTCTTGAGCCGGCACATGAGCTCGTTTGGAAAACTTCTGACAACCATCACACTTGCTAACCAGGTCCTCTGCATCAGCATGAGCCGTCAGCCAATAAAACCCATGACGAAAAGCCTTGGCTACCAGAGACTTAGAGCCGGCATGATGACCACAATCTCCTTCATGAATCTCCCTTAGAATTTCACGGCCCTCTTCAGGAGATATGCATCGCTGAAACACACCTGTGACACTGCATCGGTGTAACTCGCCATTGACAATGGTCATTGACTTAGATCACCGGGTTATCTGCCTGGCCAAAGTTTCATCCTCAGGTAACTCACCCCGGGTCATTTAAGCCAAATATGGCATCGTCCAATCAGGGATAACATGAAGAGCCACCACCAATTGTGCAAGATCCTCTTCCGTGGGCAACCTAACTGATGGATTGTTCAGAATGTCCAAAAAAACATTAGGTGGTACCGGCTTACGCTGAGACCCCAGCCGGCTCAAAGCATCAGGCGCCTCATTTTTCCTGCGATCAACATGCTCCACTTAATAGCCTTTGAAATAACCAGCAATAGCATCAACCACCCGACGGTAAGCCGCCATGAGCGGGTCTTTGGAATCCCATGTTCCTGAGACTTGCTGAGCCACCAGATCTGAATCGCCAAAGCATCTGACCCGGCTTAAATTCATCTCTTTAGCCATCCGAAGGCCATGGAGCAAGGCCTCATACTCAGCTGCATTGTTAGTACAAGGAAACATCAACCTTAAGACATAACAAAATTTATCACCTCGTGGGGAAGTCAAGATGACTCCAGCCCCCGAGCCTTCCAGCTACCTGGATCCATCAAAATGAGTAGTCCAATACATATTATTAGGCTTCTCCTCCGGCATCTGTAACTTCGTCCAGTCATTGATGAAATCCACAAGTGCTTGAGACTTGATGGCTGTTCGGGGCATATATTTCAGACCATGAGGTCCAAGCTCAATGGCCCACTTGGCCACCCGGCCTGTGGCTTCTCTACTTTGAATAATATCGCCTAGAGGAGCAGAACTCACCACAGTGATGGGATGACCAAGGAAATATTGTTTCAATTTACGACTAGCCATGAACACTCCATAAACCAGCTTCTGCCATTGTGGGTACCTCTGCTTAGATTCAATTAGCACCTCACTGAGATATTAAACCGGCCTCTGAATCGGAAACTCGTTGCCTGACTCCTTCCTTTCCACAACAACCGCCACGCTGACGGCTCTATTATTAGCAGCCACATATAAAAGAAAGGGCTCCTTGTCAATAGGGGCTGCGAGAACCGGAGGCTCGGCCAACTGATTTTTAAGTGCCTCAAACGCCTGATTAGCAGCATCACTCCAAACGAAGTGGTCCGTTTTCTTCATCATCTGGTAGAGGGGGATAGCCTTTTCTCCCAGCCGGCTTATAAACCAGCTTAAGGCTGCGATACGACCCGCCAAACGCTGGACATCATTAATACATGACGGCTTAGCCAAAGAAGTGATAGCCTTGATTTTCTCCGGGTTAGCTTCATTGCCTCTCTCAGAGACCAAAAAACCCAAGAGCTTGACTGCCGGGACGCCAAATACACACTTGGCCGGGTTAAGCATCATCTTGTAGACCTGGAAGTTGTCAAAGGTCTCCTTTAAATCATCTAACAAGGTATCCTTCATCCTGGATTTCACAACAATATCATCCACATAAGCACGAACATTGCGTCCAATCTAAACACAACGCTGGTAAGTCGCCTGGGCACTCTTGAGCCCAAAAGGCATAGAGACATAGCAGAAGGCCCCAAAGGGAGTGATAAAAGTTGTCTTCTCCTGGTCCTTAACTGCCATCTTGATCTGATGATAACCAGAATAAGCATCTAAAAAACTCAGGCGCTCACAACCCACCGTAGCATCAATAATCTAATCAATACGAGGGAGAGCGAAAGGATCAGCTGGACAAGCCTTGTTAAGGTCCATGTAATCCACACACATACGCCAAGTGCCATTTTTCTTAAGCACCAGCACCGGGTTAGCCAACCACTCAGGATGAAAAACTTCAACGATAAACCAGGCTGCCAAGAGCCAGGCCACCTCTTCACCAATGGCCTTGCGTCTCTCTTCATTAAAACGGCGAAGAAATTGCTTGACCGGTTTAAACTTTGGATCATTATTGAGAGTGTGCTCAGCGAGTTCCCTCGGCACACCTGGCATGTCTGAAGACTTCCATGCGAAGATGTCCTGGTTCTCACGGATGAACTCGATGAGCGCGCTTTCCTATTTCGGATCCAGATTGGCACTGATAATAAGCTGTTGGGATGAATCGCCAGGGACAAAGTCAACCTGTTTGGTGTCATCAGCCGACTTGAACTTCAACAAGGGGTCATGCTCTGTAGTTGGCTTCTTCAAGGGACTCATATCCGCCGGGTCAACATTATCCTTGTAAAACTTCAACTCCTCTGTCGCACAAACAGACTCAGCATAAGCGGCATCGCCTTCTTCACACTCCAGGGTTACCTTCTGTAGGAGATATGCCCTAGAGGCAATAATAAATGTTATTGATTATCTCCCTGTTCATAATTATGTTTATGTTCTATGCTATAACTGCAATGATTCTCGAGTCTACAAATAAAACGAGGCTTGGAGGAAGACTCATATACACGTGTGGGATAATAAACGATAAAATGTATTCCTAGTCAAGCCTCTATGACTGGCTCAAGTGTTGCATGATGGTTCTGTTTTCCTGATCATGGGCATGTCTATGCCAGCAACTTTGAGGGCACAATGTTATAAGAACATTTGTGTTGAATCGACCCGATTGATGTTATGCTATGAGATTCATTCGTCACAAGTTAATGGTTAATTACACAGAGATGGTTAATGTTTGCATGATTCCTTAGACCATGAGAGTATCGAGTTTCTTCATGCTTGCTTCATGAACTTTGGGGTTTGTTAAACGTCATCCGTAACTGGATGGCTATTACGGCGGCTTACGGGTTCATGGGAAAGTATGTCAAGTAACTTGATAGCTCAAGATTGGGATTTGCTCCTCCGACGATGGAGAGATATCTCTGGGCCCTCTCGGTGTTACGGTATCCATCATCGTCTGGCCAGACACTTTGTGATTTGATCACGGGGATGCCGGAACACGTAACGAGAAAAGAGAACAATACCGGTAACGAGGTAACTAGCATAGTGGACAAGTTGTTGATCCACGGGAATGCCAACATGTCTCACCTCGGGTATTTGTAACATATCGCGAAGCAACAGGAATAGCACACGGCAACTGGAGGTTCACTCGAATATTCATTCGTGTGGGTATAGGGGTCAATATGGGTGTCCACGGCTCCGATGTTGATCATAGATCGGAAGGGGTTCCGTGTCATGTTTATACTTCACCGAACCTATAGGGTCACACGCTTAAGGGTCATCTATCTGCTGAATACTAGACAGGGAGTCTGAGAGAAAATCACCGAAAAAGTTTCGAACACCGAAAAAGTTTCGGACAGCGGAAAAGTTCCGCAGAGAGAACACCGGATGAGTTTCGGTGAAACTGAAAAGTTGTTTCGGGGTATTCCATTAAGTCAAATTGGTTTCGGCACATGCCTGATAATTCTTGGAGGGTGCCAGAATCATTCTGGAAACTTTTGGGAATTTTCTGGAAGAAAAACCGGAAATGTTCCGGAGCTGCCGGAACCGCTTCAGATGCTTTTCGCAGATGAAATCACTAAACTGGAATTGTTCCAGAATGGGTTGAAAATTATTTTAGTGGGTACTGGAAATGTTCTAAGCCCACATAAATATTTTCAGTTCGAACGGACGCTGAAAAATGTCGTCATGAATAGTGAAAGTGCTTTTTGGGTTACTTTTTGGAAAGCCATTATTTTGGGTTTTGTCCCAAGATATTTTTTGGGGGGTGACATGGATGGATGAGGGTCCCTTGGGGGGGCCCCTCCTAGGTGTGGCCGGCCACATGGGGGCTCCTCCTTGGAGCCCCCTCTTGTGCCTTGGTTTCACATTTGGGTCCTTGTGGAAGGACTTCATTCATGTGCTTTTGGGTTTTCTTGTAAAACCACCCTACCCCTTGGGATTTCCTATAAATAGAGGTGGAGGGGCAGCCCTCCACACTCACTCCTTCTCACATACAAGTGCCATTGCATGATCTGGATTCTCTCTCCCTCCCCGCAAAATAGTTTTGCAGAGCCGAAAGGCTGTCTGGGTTCCGGTGGGAACTAGTTCTGGACGGCGAAGCCCTGCCGGATAGATGACACCATATGTGTGCAACTCTGTAGAGAGGTCGTAGTTTCGATCTTAGTGCCCGAGGGGCTGTTCGTGAGTGCCTCCCAAAGGGCTGTCCAAGTGACGGTCCAAGTTCTGTGAGTCCTCCCGAAGGGCTGTCCGAGTGACCGTTCGGGTTTCGAAGGTCCTCCCGAAGGGCTGTCCGCGACATCGTCCGGTGGACTGTTCGACCGCCTCCCGGAGGGCTGTCCGAAGGGAAGACGAGGGTATACATCCTCGCGGTTGGGAGGTTGTAAATCCTAGCTGCGGGTATCTGCATCGCCGATCATCATCGACTCTACTTCCGCTGCGCTACGAGTCGGTAACGAAAATGATCAAACCTTATATGCAGTCTCCATAGTGGTCCTGGGCTGGTGCGTAGGTCAGAAAAATTTTGTTTTTTGCTACGTTACCCTACAGTGGCATCAAGAGCCGTGCTATGCGTAGATGCAGGTTGCGATCTAGAATACATAGTGATGTATGGGTGTTGCACAATATAATTAGGTAGTACATGAGTTCAATTACTGAAAATTATTTGTGCGGGTAGCAGATGAAGTCTGTTACCCGATGTTCTTGTTGCTTCCCTGGAATTTGCATATTTCTGATCTTGATAACAGCATGGTGGAGTTTCAATGTTCTGGTAATCCGCGATCCTGATTGATCAACGAAGTGCTAACAGTTCATTGAATTCCACTGTAGTTAAAAGGAAAGATGAAATTTCGCAGACGAAAGGGCAATGCAGATATGATCTGCACGGGGGTCATGCGTATGACGAAGTTTAGTATGGGGCTCGAGATTTTATTATCTCGGTTTTCATACACCCTGGAAAGTTAATCTAGCGACTTGAATTATCATACTTGATGATGGATGTTGGTAGCTTCGGTTTGTTTTGAAACCTTAGAAGCCACGTAAAACAAGTTTTTGCATGAACCGATTAGAGACGTCTAACTTGGTTTTGCAGGAGGGTTTGCATGTGCATATGATGTGGTATAGCAGTGCTCATAATAATTTGATTATGTATGAGATGACTATATGATGTAAATTAATTAACATGACCTGCGTGTCATGATTCGGCATGATGGCTGGAGCCATATGATTGCACTTTAAATGACCTGTGTGTCAACCTTGTTGTAATGCATTATTTTATTAGCTATAGAGATAGCAATATTATCTGGTGCATCGACAAGGTGGTGGCAATCTTCGCGAAGGTGAACACCGACGCAAATGCCGAAGACGAAGAAATACAAGACTTCTCCGTCAGAAAGGGCTATACCATATCATGCTATTATGAATTGCCTGAGATGTTTATCCCTTATGATGCACCCTTCTTGATTGCGCGGTAGTCGCTTTTTATTAGGGTGATCTCTCACAAAAATATCAAGTAGTTAGTGTTCTCCCAAGTGTAGCACCGTCACGGCACCTAACTTTTCGGGGTATCACAGGATCTCCCTGGGTACGAACGATTAGGGATGTGTGAGGCGGGTGAGTTGAGACCTCCCAGCAAGATCACTTGGTTGTCTTAATGTTCTGGAAGGATCTCCCTGAGCTCGGAACACGCCCATCGAAAGATGAACAAGAGTCACATAGAGATGTGATCGGCAAGTTTGCCTACCGATTGAAGTTCGCGCCATCAGTGTTCATCTCGCTCAATGGCGTTGAATGGAAATGCGGGTCTTGTATCACTCACAATCAATTATGAGAGATATTGATTTGAGTGGGAGTGCACTGTTGAATTAACTTGTTTAATTCTCAGTGCAATTAATTATGAACACTGTCTAAGTGTGGTTTGCATAATAGTTGTAGAATAATGGCTCGCGTTTCCACCTTCCCTATTAAAAATGAATAGCTGTTAAATATCTGGTTAAAACTTTACGGTTGGTAACGTAATGTGAGGATTGTCCTCAAGAGTGCCGAGAAGGACTTTGTCCTATCGCATACTTTCGGTATTCTCTCGCTTATGCTATGGATCATGTGACTCTCGTCCTTCGATCCAAAAGCTAGAATTCCGTTTCAGTCAAGTGCAATATGTTTGCTTCCATGAGACCCGAACTTCGAAAGTTTGGATAGTTATGTGATATTCATGGAATCTGAAAATCATTTTCAGAGACAAAGGCTAAAAGATATGAGATATCCAAAGCAATGTTTGTTTGCAAACTATTACTAAAGGAGTTTACTATGCATTAGACTGATAAGAGAGGGATCCAGAAGAACGCCTGTCATATGATGAAAGGTGAATAAAACAACAACTTAAAGAGAAAGGAAGTGTCCGAAGGGTGTTAGTGAAACTTTCACACCTAGGAAGTCCGGGGCTAAGGCCACTCTTAAGTTGGGTGCTTCTTCTGAGAGTAGGAGAAATACTAAAAGTTAAACTGTTAGAAGTATAATGGCAGAAAGAAAGAAGACTGGAATATCCAGCTCATGTATGAATGTTATACAAGTTTTTGATGTATAGAAGGCTGCTAGTCAAAGATATAGTTCTTGGGAATTATGATTAATTTGTTAATCACTGATTCTTGGGTATTGTGAGTTAATCATAGAGATACCCGCTCGATTGCATTCTGTTGCAACTCGATGTAAGAACTACTATGGCCTGAAAGACTAGCCAGGAATGAGGTTTAGGTATACACAGGGAACATAGTAAATGTTACTATACCTTCCATCGGTGTATTACCGTCTGTATTTATTTTCATAATTCATTTAGAGTTTTACAAACTCTAGCCTTTGCATAAAGTAATCTTGCAAGAAGGTTGTTCATAAGAGAACTTTTTATGTTCGATGTTATGAATAACATAAGGGCCATACTTTCATTGAGAATGAGATGCATGTTATGAATAAATGATAATAATATATTACCTCTGTTTTTACTTTCATAATTCGTTTTAGAGTTTCATACACTCTAGCCCATTGCAAAATGTTTGTTGCAAAAGGGTTGTTCATAAAAAGAACAATTGTTGTTCAGTATTATGAATAACATGAAGGGCCATGCTTCCATCCAAGATGGGACGTATGTTATGAATATTGATGGTAATATGATACATCCATAACACTGACGCTAAATGTCGCAAGACTAAAAGAATACCACACAAGTGTGGCACTGCATTTGGTCACATTGGAAAACCCGCATGGAAAATTCCATTATGATGGATTTTGAAGTCATTTGATTTTGAATCATCTGACACTTGCAACTTTTCTCTAAAAAGTGAAGTGACTGAAATACCGTTCACAGGCCATAAGGAACGAACAACAAACTTATTGGTGATCATACATTTGATGTGTGTAGTTCGATAAATGTTGCAAGTAGTGGATTTACTATCTTCAGAAATGACTCAAGTAGATATATGGATATTTGCTTGATGGGACGTAAGTCTGGATCTTTTGAAATCATTCGAAAGGTTTTCAAAAATGAAGTAGAAGTTATTGTAACAAGAAAATTATGTTTCTACAATTCGATTGCAGAAAGGAATATTTGAGTTACAAGTTTAACGAATGTCTGATGAGTTGTGAAAGGGGTTTCATAACTTGCACCTCCCGGAGCACCACTGCAAGTGGAAAGTCCGTAAAGATGTAATCGAACCATTTATGACATGGTAAGATCAAAGATGACATAAATAAATTTGCCATTATCCCTTTTAAAGAGTGATGCTTTAGAGACTGCGGCTTTTACACTGAAAAGAGCTCCATCGGGTCTGTTGAAATGACACCATGGTATGGTACGCCCAACCATGTTATATCTTTTATTAACATTTGGAATATGGGGCTTGTGTAAAAGGTTACAAACCTATTCCAAATCAGACAAGTGCTACTTTGTAGGTTATCCCAAGCAATTGGGTATTCCTCCTTCACTATACCGAGGCAAATAGGTTTGCCACAAAGAACGGTATGCTTTTTGAAGAAAATGGTTCTTTCAAAAAGTCTAGTGGGAGAATAATGCAACTCGATGAGATAACCAGTATCTCCGTCATCAGGTCAAAGGAAAGAGACCTTGGAAGTAATTCCAATGTTTCCTACTGCGACTGATACGGAAGTCTCTACAATAAAATGTATGGACTTCGGTCAAACTTGCAGCTAAACCACGTAGGCAAGGCTCGTGCAAACCTCTCAGGTGCGCAGACGAGATATTGTTGTCAGACAACAGTATACCTACGATACACAAGGAAGCGTTGATGGGCCCTGACTCCGGAATTGGCTGAATGCCAATACAACCCGAGTTAGTTTCCATATAAGTGATTCAAGATTAAAACCTTGATACACCTTTCGGAAGACTTAGAGTCTAACGAATATTTATGGAACTTAAAACTGATACGGATAAAAATGCTTTATCCATAAAGCTCGACTTGTTGAAATAACAAGTTCAAGGAGTTGACTGCGATGAGGTTGTTTCACCGTAGCGATGCTTAAAGTCGGTTCGGGTTGAACTTGCAATTAATACATATTTCAGTCATGAGATATGAAACATGGATGACAATAGGATTTCCATATGATGGAAATGAAACCAAGGACTTGCATGTGTTACAGTCCAAGGTATTTTGTCATTCCAGAGGATGCTAGTGAGTGTGCAAACTTCAGAGTTCCAGCAATGGACAGAAGAGAGCATAATGGAGTTGGAATCTTCGTGTTTTGATGAAATGGTCAAAAGGGTTTGACTTCATCAATGGGTAACGAAGATGCTTGTGATTCAAGAAAGTAAGTGGGAGCATAATAAATTTCTAAAAAACGTTGTGTGCTTGACACATTGTTAATTGGAAATAAATTTCTTGACACGAATTAGGACTTCATTTGAAAATAGTTTTTCGATGAAGTGCTTGGGCTAAATAGCCTTTATATTAGGCATGATGATCTATGGAGATAGATTTACCTAATGGGGCTGAGCAAAGATACATATTGACAAGATGCTAAAACCTTTTAGCATTAAAAACGTCAAGGAGTGATTCTTGCCGAAGTCACATGGAAAGATTTTTGCAAGACTCGGTGTCCCAAAACACTGATGAGCAAAATACATGATGGAGATTCCACACACTCTTGTGTTTGGATTAATCATGTATTCCATGGTATGTAAAAACAAACCAGATATGTCCAATACTCCCAAAGTTGTTGCGAGTATAGATACCAAAGTGATCAAAAGTACTGATCATGGGACAACAGTGAAAAAGGGTCATTGAGTACTATAATAGCACTGATGACATGTTTTCTCGCAAGCGGAGATCATGAAGAGTTCGTTGTAAAAGGTTACATCGATACAGTCTTCATCCATGCTCCATGCGATTTTCGATTTAAATTGAGGGTTTTGTGTAACACACAATCTGGTGGCACAGTTAGTTGGAATTTGTTCAAACAAGTTACTGTGGCGAATTCTATAACAGAGGCGAAGTATGTTGCCGCTTTTAAAGCGACAAAGAAGATGTTGAATCATATAGTTCATTCATGAACTTAGTATGGTTCCAAGATGGCTTTTGTCAATGGGACACTACTGCGGGTAGTTGCTCCATAACTCAGTCTGAGGAATCCAGGTTCAACATGTGATTCACATACATACAAAGCCAAGTCCACACAAAATATGAATTTTGTGAAAGCGTAAAAACACGAGGATATGCAAAGATACACACGGAGCTGAAGTCGTCAGATCCGTTGGACATCAGGCTATACCACATGCGAAGCATATTTACACCGGTGTGCCACAGGTGTGAAGTGCATTAGCATTAACTAGATTATTGACTCTAGTGCAAGTGGGAGTCTGTAGGAGATATGCCCTAGAGGCAATAATAAATGTTATTGATTATCTCCCTGTTCATAATTATGTTTATGTTCCATGCTATAACTGCAATGATTTTCGAGTCTACAAATAAAACGAGGCTTGGAGGAAGACTCATATGCACGTGTGGGATAATAAACGATAAAATGTATTCCTAGTCAAGCCTCTATGACTGGCTCAAGTGTTGCATGATGGTTCTGTTTTCCTGATCATGGGCATGTCTATGCCAGCAACTTTGAGGGCACAATGTTATAAGAACATTTGTGTTGAATCGACCCGATTGATGTTATGCTATGAGATTCATTCGTCACAAGTTAATGGTTAATAACACAGAGATGGTTAATGTTTGCATGATTCCTTAGACCATGAGAGTATCGAGTTTCTTCATGCTTGCTTCATGAACTTTGGGGTTTGTTAAACGTCATCCGTAACTGGATGGCTATTACGGCGGCTTATGGGTTCATGGGAAAGTATGTCAAGTAACTTGATAGCTCAAGATTGGGATTTGCTCCTCCGACGATGGAGAGATATCTCTGGGCCCTCTCGGTGTTACGGTATCCATCATCGTCTGGCTAGACACTTTGTGATTTGATCACGGGGATGCCGGAACAGGGTAACGAGAAAAGAGAACAATACCGGTAACGAGGTAACTAGCATAGTGGACAAGTTGTTGATCCACGGGAATGCCAACATGTCTCACCTCGGGTATTTGTAACATATCGCGAAGCAACAGGAATAGCACACGGCAACTGGAGGTTCACTCGAATATTCATTCGTGTGGGTATAGGGGTCAATATGGGTGTCCACGGCTCCGATGTTGATCATTGATCGGAAGGGGTTCCGTGTCATGTCTATACTTCACCGAACCTATAGGGTCACACGCTTAAGGGTCATCTATCTGCTGAATACTAGACAGGGAGTCTGAGAGAAAATCACCGAAAAAGTTTCAGACACCGAAAAAGTTTCGGACAGCGGAAAAGTTCCGCAGAGAGAACACCGGATGAGTTTCGGTGAAACTGAAAAGTTGTTTCGGGGTATTCCATTAAGTCAAATTGGTTTCGGCACATGCCTGATAATTCTTGGAGGGTGCCAGAATCATTCTGGAAACTTTTGGGAATTTTCTGCAAGAAAAACCGGAAATGTTCCGGAGCTGCCGGAACCGCTTCAGATGCTTTTCGCAGATGAAATCACTAAACTGGAATTGTTCCAGAACACGTTGAAAATTATTTTAGTGGGTACTGGAAATGTTCTAAGCCCACATAAATATTTTCAGTTCGAACAGACGCTGAAAAATGTCGTCATGAATAGTGAAAGTGCTTTTTGGGTTACTTTTTGGAAAGCCATTATTTTGGGTTTTGTCCCAAGATATTTTTTGGGGGGTGACATGGATGGATGAGGCTCCCTTGGGGGGGCCCCTCCTAGGTGTGGCCGGCCACTTGGGGGCTCCTCCTTGGAGCCCCCTCTTGTGCCTTGGTTTCACATTTGGGTCCTTGTGGAAGAACTTCATTCATGTGCTTTTGGGTTTTCTTGTAAAACCACCCTACCCTTGGGATTTCCTATAAATAGAGGTGGAGGGGCAGCCCTCCACACTCACTCCTTCTCACATACAAGTGCCATTGCATGATCTGGCTTCTCTCTCCCTCCCCGCAAAATAGTTTTGCAGAGCCGAAAGGCTGTCTGGGTTCCGATGGGAACTAGTTCTGGATGGCGAAGCCCTGCCGGATAGATGACACCGTATGTGTGCAACTCTGTAGAGAGATCGTAGTTTCGATCTTAGTGCCCGAGGGGCTGTTTGTGAGTGCCTCCCAAAGGGCTGTCCAAGTGACGGTCCAAGTTCTGTGAGTCCTCCCGAAGGGCTGTCCGAGTGACCGTTCGAGTTTCGAAGGTCCTCCCGAAGGGCTGTCCGCGACACCGTCCGGGGGACTGTTCGACCGCCTCCCGGAGGGCTGTCCGAAGGGAAGACAAGGGTATACATCCTCGCGGTTGGGAGGTTGTAAATCCTAGCTGCGGGGATCTGCATCGCCGATCGTCATCGACTCTACATCCACTGCGCTACGAGTCGGTAACGAAAATGATCAAACCTTGTATGCAGTCTCCATAGTGGTCCAGGGCTGGTGCGTAGGTCGGAAAATTTTTGTTTTCTGCTACGTTACCCTACACCTTCCTGTTACCATGCATCATGATGGTGCCCTTATGACCCGGCATTTTGAGCTACGTCCCTAGCCAATCCCGGTGGACCGGGAGGGACACGATGATCCAAGACTGCCGACGGCTGACGGCGAGCCAGCCCCAGCCCTTGGCGAAGTGAGCTCACACGACGCCATGTCCATGGTCACCAGCGTCGATCCGTGCACCGACGCAATGTAGGGTAACGCAGCAGAAAACAAAAAAAATTCCGCCCTACGCACCAGCCCAGGACCACTATGGAGACTGCATACAAGGTTTGATCATTTTCGTTACCGACTCGTAGCGCAGCGGAAGTAGAGTCGATGACGATCGGCGGTGCAGATCCCCGCAGCTAGGATTTACAACCTCCCAACCGCGAGGATGTATACCCTCGTCTTCCCTTCGGACAGCCCTCCGGGAGGCGGTCGAACAGTCCACCGGACGATGTCGCGGACAGCCCTTCGGGAGGACCTTCGAAACCCGAACGGTCACTCGGACAGCCCTTCGGGAGGACTCACAGAACTCGGACCGTCACTTGGACAGCCCTTCGGGAGGCACTCTCGAACAGCCCCTCGGGCACTAAGATCGAAACTACGACCTCTCTACAGAGTTGCACACATACGGTGTCACCTATCCGGCAGGGCTTCGCCGTCCAGAACTAGTTCCTGCCGGAACCCAGACAGCCTTTCGGCTCTACGAAACTCTTTTCGTGGGAGGGAGAGAGAAGCCAGATAACATCTTGGCATGTGTATGAGAGCAAGGGATGGGGAGAGTGGCAGCCCCTTCTCCTCCTTTTATAGGCCAAGGCAAGGGGTGGGGTGGGATGTTGAAATACCAAAATACCCAAGCTTCATGTCACACATGAAAGGGCATAATGGTAACACAAGTGGGGCACCAAGGGGACACCACCATGGCAGCCCTTGGGCCGGCCCACACCTTGTCTCCCCATGGGGGGGCCCCCCCCAACAAGCCACCAACATGTCTCCATGAAACATGCATGCTCCCTAGACAAAAAGTCACCAAACATGCAACCCCCGATTCGTGGGATCTTGTCCCCTCGCGCTGAGACAAGATGTTTTCCGCGAAACTTTTTCTGAAAAATTCCAGAAGGTCCCAGAACATTTCCGGCACCCTCTAAAATTATTCTGGGCATGATCCGAAACATTTTCGGTGCGGTGGTTTTCATCAGCGGAAAGCATTAACAGCGGTTACGGCAGTTTCGGAACATTTCCGGTTTTTCTCTCCGAAAATTCCCAGACCAATTCTGGCATCCTCTGAAAATTTCCAGGCGGTGCCGAAACCCTTTTTGACCAAATAATATATTCCGAAACAACTTTTCGGTTTTACCGAAACTCTTTCGGTGTTCTCTCTCTCGGAACTCTTCCGTTGTCTCCGAAACATTTTCGGTGACTTTCTCTCAGACTCCCTGTCTAGCGTTCAACAGATAGATGACCCTTAAGCGTGTGACCCTATAGGTTCGGTGAAGTATAGACATGACCGGAACACTTTCCGATCAATGATCAGCATCGGAGCCGTGGACACCCATATTGACCCCTATACCCACACGAATGAATATTCGAGTGAACCTCCAGTTGCCGTGTGCTATTCCTGTTGCTTTGCGATATGTTACAAATACCCGAGGTGAGACATGTTGGCATTCCCGTGGATCAACAACTTGTCCACTATGCTAGTTACCTCATTACCGGTATTGTTCTCTTTTCTCGTTACCGTGTTCCGGCATCCCCGTGATCAAATCACAAAGTGTCTGGCCAGACGATGATGGATACCGTAACACCGAGAGGGCCCAGAGATATCTCTCCATCGTTGGAGGAGCAAATCCCAATCTTGAGCTATCAAGTTACTTGACATACTTTCCCATGAACCCGTAAGCCGCCGTAATAGCCATCCAGTTACGGATGACGTTTAACAAACCCCAAAGTTCATGAATCAAGCATGAAGAAACTCGATACTCTCATGGTCTGAGGAATTATGCAAACGTTAACCATCTCTGTGTTATTAACCATTAACTTGTGACGAATGAATCTCATAGCATAACATCAATCGGGTTGATTCAACACAAATGTTCTTCTAACATTGTGCCCTCAAAGTTGCTGGCATAGACATGCCCATGATTGGGAAAACATAATCATCATGCAACACTTGAGCTAGTCTTAGAGGCATGACTAGGAATACATTTTACCGTTTATTATTCCACACGTGCACATGGGTTTTCCCCAGAGCCTTTATGGATATACGGGCTCGGGAACCACAGCAGTTATAGCATGGAACATAAACATAATAATGAGCATGGAGATAAATAATAACATTTATTATTGCCTCTAGGGCATATCTCCTACAGACTCCCACTTGCACTAGAGTCAATAATCTAGTTAATGCTAATGCACTTTACACCTGTGGCACACCGGTGTAAATATGCTTCACATGTGGTATAGCCTGATGTCCAACGGATCTGACGACTTCAGCTCCGTGTGTATCTTTGCGTATCCTCGCGTTTTTACGCTTTCACAAAATTCATATTTTGTCTGGACTTGGCTTTGTATGTATGTGAATCACAGGTCGAACCTGGATTCCTCAGACTGAGTTATGGAGCAACTACCTGCAGTAGTGTCCCATTGACAAAAGCCATCTTGGAACCATACCAAGTTCATGAATGAACTATATGATTCAACATTTTCTTTGTCGCTTCGAAAGCGGTAACATACTTAGCCTCTATTATAGAATTCGCCACAGTAATTTGTTTGGAAACCTTTTCCAACTAACTGTGCCACCACATTGTGTGTTACACAAAACCCTTAACTTAAATCGAAAATCGCTTCGAGCATGGCTGAAGACTGTATCGATGTAACCTTTTACAACGAACTCTTCATGATCTCCGCTTGCGAGAAAACATGTCATCAGTGCTACTATAGTACTCAATGACCCTTTTTCACTGTTGTCCCATGATCAGTACTTTTGATCACTTTGGTATCTATACTCGCAACAACTTTAGGAGTATTGGACATATCTGGTTGTTTTTACATACCATGGAATACATGATTAATCCAAACACAAGAGTGTATGGAATCTCCATCATGTATTTTGCTCATCAGTGTTTTGGGACACCGAGTCTTGCAAAAACTCTTTCCATGTGACTTCGGCAAGAATCACTCCTTGACATTTTTAATGCTAAAAGGTTTTAGCATCTTGTCAATATGTATCTTTGCTCAGCCCTATTAGGTAAATCTATCTCCATAGATCATCATGCCTAATATAAAGGCTATTTAGCCCAAGCACTTCATTGAAAAACTATTTCCAAATGAAGTCCTAATTCGTGTCAAGAAATTTAATTCCAATTACCAATGTGTCAAGCACACAAGGTTTTTAGAAATATTATTATGCTCCCACTTACTTTCTTGAATTATAAGCATCTTCGTTATCCATTGATGAAGTCAAAACTCCTTTGACCATTTCATCAAAACATGAAGATTCCAACTCCACTTTGCTCTCTTCTGTCCATCGCTGGAACTCTGAAGTTTGCACCCTTACTAGCATCCTCTGGATTGACAAAATACCTTGGACTGTAACACATGCAAGTCCTTGGTTTCATTTCCATCAGATGGAAATCCTTTTGTCTTCCATTGTTTTATATCTCATGATATGAAATATGTATTAATTGCTAGTTCAACCCGAACCGACTTTAAGCATCGCTACGGTGAAGCAACCTCATCGTAGTCAACTCGAACTTGTGTATTGCAACAAGTCGAGCTTTATGGATAAAACATTTTTATTCGTATCAGTTATAGTTCCATAAATATTCGTCAGACTCTAAGTCTTCCGAAAGGTGTATCAAGGTTTTAATCTTGAATCACTTATATGGAAACTATCTCGGATTGTATTGGCATTTAGCCAATTCCGGAGTCAGGGCCCATCAATGCTTCCTTGTGTATCGTAGGTATACTGTTGTCTAACAACAATATCTCGTTTGCGCACCTGAGAGGTTTGCACGAGCCTTGCCCACGTGGTTCAGCTGCAAGTTCGATCGAAGTCCATACATTTTATTGTAGAGACTTTCGTATCAGTCGCAGTAGGAAACTCTGGAATTACTTCCAAGGTCTCTTTCCTTTGACCTGATGACGAAGATACTGTTTATCTCGTCGAGTTGCACTATTCTCCCACTCACCTTTTGAAAGAACCATTTTCTTCAAAAAGCATACCGTTCTTTGTGGCAAACCTATTTGCCTCGGTATAGTGAGGGAGGAATACCCAATTACTTGGGATAACCTACAAAGTAGCACTTGTCTGATTTGGAATAGGTTTGTAACCTTTTACACAAGCCCCATATTCCAAATGTTAAGAAAAGATACAACATGGTTGGGCGTACCATACCATGGCATCATTTCAACAGACCTGATGGAGCTCTTTTCAGTGTAAAAGCCGCAGTCTCTAAAGCATCACTTTAAAAGGGATAATGGCAAATTTATTTATGTCATATTTGATCTTACCGTGTCATAAATGGTTCGATTACATCTTCACGGACTTTCCACTTGCAGTGGTGTTCCGGGAGGTGCAAGTTATGAAACCCCTTTCACAACTCATCAGACATTCGCTAAACTTGTAACTCAAATATTCCTTTCTGCAATCCAATTGTAGAAACATAATTTTCTTGTTACAATAACTTCTACTTCATTGTCGAAAACCTTTTGACTGAATTCAAAAGATCTAGACTTACGTCTCATCAAGTAAATACCCATATATCTACTTGAGTCATTTCTGAAGATAGATAAATCCACTACTTGCAACAACATTTATTAGACTACATACATCATGATGCATGATCACCAATACGTTCTTTGTTCGTTCCTTATGGCCTGTGAACGGTATTTTAGTCACTTCACTTTTCGGAGAAAAGTTGCAAGTGTCAGATGATTCAAAATCAAATGACTTCAAAATCCATCATAATGGAATTTTCCATGCGGGTTTCTCCAATGTGACCAAATGCAGTGCCACACTTGTGTGGTATTCTTTTAGTCTTGCGACATTTAGCGTCAGTGTTATGGATGTATCATATTACCATCAATATTCATAATTTACGTCCCATCTGGATGGAAGCATGGCCCTTCATGTTATTCATAATACTGAACAACAATTGTTCTTTTATGAACAACCCTTTTGCAACAAACATTTTGCAATGGGCTAGAGTGTATGAAACTCTAAAATGAATTATTAAAGTAAATCCAGAGGTAATATATTAATATCATTATTCGTAACATACATCTCATTCTCAATGAAAGTATGGCCCTTATGTTATTCATAACTTCGAACATCAAAAGTTCTCTTATGAACAACCTTCTTGCAAGATACCTTATGCAATGGGCTAGAGTTTGTGAAACTCTAAATGAATTATGAAAATAAATACAGACGGTAATACACCGATGGAAGGTATAGTAACATTTTACTATGTTCCCTGTGTATACCAAAACCTCATTCTTGGCTAGTCTTTCAGGCCATAGTAGTTCTTACATCGAGTTGCAACAGAATGCAATCGAGCGGGTATATTTGTGATTAACTCACAATACCCAAGAATTAGTGATTAACAATTTAATCATAATTCCCAAGAACTATATCTTTGACCAGCCTTCTATACATCAAAAACTTGTATGACATTCATACTTGAGCTGGATATTCCAGTCTTCTCTCTTTTTGCCTTTATACTTCTAACAGTTTAACTTTTAGTATTTCTCCTACTCTCAGAAGCACCCAACTTAAGAGTGGCATTAGCCCTGGACTTCCTAGGCGTGAAAGTTTCACTAACACCCTTCGGACACTTCCATTATCTTTAAGCTGTTGTTTTATTCACCTTTCATCATATGACAGGCGTTCTACTGGATCCCTCTCTTATCAGTCTAATGCATAGTAAACTCCTTTACTAATAGTTTGCAAACAAACATTGCTTTGGATATCTCATATCTTTTAGCCTTTGTCTGTCTCTGAAAATGATTTTCAGATTCCATGAATATCACATAACTATCCAAACTTTCGAAGTTCAGGTCTATGGAAGCAAATGTATTGCACTTGACTGAAACGGAATTCTAGCTTTTGGATCGAAGGACGAGAGTCACATGATCCATAGCATAAGCGAGAGAATACCAAAGTATGCGATAGGACAAAGTCCTTCTCGGCACTCTTGAGGACAATCCTCACATTACGTTACCAACCGTAAAGTTTTAACCAGATATTTAACAGCTATTCAATTTTAATAGGGAAGGTGGAAAAGCGCGAGCCATTATTCTACAACTATTATGCAAATCACACTTTAGACACTGTTCAAAATTAATTGCACCGAGAATTAAACAGGTTAATTCAACAGTGCTCTCCCACTCAAATCAATATCTCTCATAATTGATTGTGAGCGATTCAAGATCCATATTACAATTCAACGCCAAGGATGTGTCCATCTCAAGTGACGAAAATTGCAATCGGTAGGCCAACTTGCCAATCACATCTCTATGTGACTCTTGTTCATCTTTCGATGGGCGTGTTCCGAGCTCAGGACGCTCCTCCAGAACGTCAAGACAACCAAGTGATCTTGCTGCGAGGTCTCAACTCACCCGCCTCACACTTCCCTAATCGTTCGCACCCATGTGTCCATGTGATGCCCCGAAAAGTTAGGTGCCGTGACGGTGCTACACTTGGGAGAACACTAACTACTTGATATTTTTGTGAGAGATCACCCTAATAAAAGCGACTACCGCGCAATAAAAAAGGGTGCATCATAAGGGATAAACATCTCAGGCAATTCATAATAGCATGATATGGTATAGCCCTTTCTGACGGAGAAGTCTTGTATTTCTTCGTCTTCGGCATTCGCGTCGGTGTTCACCTTCGCGAAGATTGCCACCACCATGTCGATGCACCCGATAATATTGCTATCTTTATAGCTAATAAAATAATGCATTACAACAAGGTTGACACGCAGGTCATTAAAGTGCAATCATATGGCTCCAGCCATCATGCCGAATCATGACACGCAGGTCATGTTAATAAATTTACATTATATAGTCATCTCATACATAATCAAATTATTATGAGCACTGCTATACCACATCATATGCACATGCAAACCCTCCTGCAAAACCAAGTTAGACGCCTCTAATTGGATCATGCAAAAACTTGTTTTACGTGGCTTCTAAGGTTTCGAAACAAACCGAAGCTACCAACGTCCATCATCAAGTATGATAATTCAAGTCGCTAGATTAACAATGCGGGGTGTATGAAACATGAGATAATAAAATCTCGAGCCCCATACTGAACTTCGTCATACGCATGACCCCCGTGCAGATCATATCTGCATTGCCCTTTCGTCTGCGAAACATCCATCTTTCTTTAACTAAAGTGGAACCCAAAGAACTGTTAGCACTTCGTTGATCTGTCAATCAGCATACTCAGGAGCAGCATGAAAGGATCGCGGATTGCCAGAACTTTGTGAGATTCCACAATGCTGTCAAGATCAGGACTACGCAAATTCAAGGGAAGCAACAAGAACATCGGGTAACAGATTTCATCTGCTACCCGCACAAATAATTTTCAGTAATAGAACTCATCTACTACCTAATTATATTGTGCAACACCCATACATCTCTATGTATTCTAGATCGCAACCTGCATCTACGCATAGCACGGCTCATGATGCCACTGTAGGGTAACGCAGCAGAAAACAAAAAAAATTCCGCCCTACGCACCAGCCCAGGACCACTATGGAGACTGCATACAAGGTTTGATCATTTTCGTTACCGACTCGTAGCGCAGCGGAAGTAGAGTCGATGACGATCGGCGGTGCAGATCCCCGCAGCTAGGATTTACAACCTCCCAACCGCGAGGATGTATACCCTCGTCTTCCCTTCGGACAGCCCTCCGGGAGGCGGTCGAACAGTCCACCGGACGATGTCGCGGACAGCCCTTCGGGAGGACCTTCGAAACCCGAACGGTCACTCGGACAGCCCTACGGGAGGACTCACAGAACTCGGACCGTCACTTGGACAGCCCTTCGGGAGGCACTCTCGAACAGCCCCTCGGGCACTAAGATCGAAACTACGACCTCTCTACAGAGTTGCACACATACGGTGTCACCTATCCGGCAGGGCTTCGCCGTCCAGAACTAGTTCCTGCCGGAACCCAGACAGCCTTTCGGCTCTACGAAACTCTTTTCGTGGGAGGGAGAGAGAAGCCAGATAACATCTTGGCATGTGTATGAGAGCAAGGGATGGGGAGAATGGCAGCCCCTTCTCCTCCTTTTATAGGCCAAGGCAAGGGGTGGGGTGGGATGTTGAAATACCAAAATACCCAAGCTTCATGTCACACATGAAAGGGCATAATGGTAACACAAGGGGGGCACCAAGGGGACACCACCATGGCAGCCCTTGGGCCGGCCCACACCTTGTCTCCCCATGGGGGGGGCCCCCCCAACAAGCCACCAACATGTCTCCATGAAACATGCAAGCTCCCTAGACAAAAAGCCACCAAACATGCAACCCCCGATTCGTGGGATCTTGTCCCCTCGCGCTGAGACAAGATGTTTTCCGCGAAACTTTTTCTGAAAAATTCCAGAAGGTCCCAGAACATTTCCGGCACCCTCTAAAATTATTCTGGGCATGATCCGAAACATTTTCGGTGCGGTGGTTTTCATCAGCGGAAAGCATTAACAGCGGTTACGGCAGTTTCGGAACATTTCCGGTTTTTCTCTCCGAAAATTCCCAGAAGTTCCCAGACCAATTCTGGCATCCTCTGAAAATTTCCAGGCGGTGCCGAAACCCTTTTTGACCAAATAATATATTCCGAAACAACTTTTCGGTTTTACCGAAACTCTTTCGGTGTTCTCTCTCTCGGAACTCTTCCGTTGTCTCCGAAACATTTTCGGTGACTTTCTCTCAGACTCCCTGTCTAGCGTTCAACAGATAGATGACCCTTAAGCGTGTGACCCTATAGGTTCAGTGAAGTATAGACATGACCGGAACACTTTCCGATCAATGATCAGCATCGGAGCCGTGGACACCCATATTGACCCCTATACCCACACGAATGAATATTCGAGTGAACCTCCAGTTGTCGTGTGCTATTCCTGTTGCTTCGCGATATGTTACAAATACCCGAGGTGAGACATGTTGGCATTCCCGTGGATCAACAACTTGTCCACTATGCTAGTTACCTCGTTACCGGTATTGTTCTCTTTTCTCGTTACCGTGTTCCGGCATCCCCGTGATCAAATCACAAAGTGTCTGGCCAGACGATGATGGATACCGTAACACCGAGAGGGCCCAGAGATATCTCTCCATCGTTGGAGGAGCAAATCCCAATCTTGAGCTATCAAGTTACTTGACATACTTTCCCATGAACCCGTAAGCCGCCGTAATAGCCATCCAGTTACGGATGACGTTTAACAAACCCCAAAGTTCATGAATCAAGCATGAAGAAACTCGATACTCTCATGGTCTAAGGAATTATGCAAACGTTAACCATCTCTGTGTTATTAACCATTAACTTGTGACGAATGAATCTCATAGCATAACATCAATCGGGTCGATTCAACACAAATGTTCTTCTAGCATTGTGCCCTCAAAGTTGCTGGCATAGACATGCCCATGATTGGGAAAACATAATCATCATGCAACACTTGAGCTAGTCTTAGAGGCATGACTAGGAATACATTTTACCGTTTATTATTCCACACGTGCACATGGGTTTTCCCCAGAGCCTTTATGGATATACGGGCTCGGGAACCACAGCAGTTATAGCATGGAACATAAACATAATAATGAGCATGGAGATAAATAATAACATTTATTATTGCCTCTAGGGCATATCTCCTACACGCAATGCTAACACGACCACCACCATCGAGCATCATACCTGCAAGGAGACCCGCGATCACATCCCGGGCCAAGCCCAACCTCTCCTCCCCGAAGCACTTGCTCCGAGCCACCCCGGGCCTTGATCGGCCTGCCCGAGCACGAACCCTAGATCTGAATCTTCCCCGTTACGTGTGCAGCCGGCACCTCTGACGCCCGCCCAGCACCGCGCACCGTCGATCCAAATCCAGGAGAAGGAGGCAGCCACCATCACCCCGCGCCCCGCCGCCAGACGCCAACCGCCATGATGCGACCACGCCGACGGCCGGTGCAAACCACCACCAGCTTCCTCCCCACGCCGACCAGCCCGAAGCACGGAAGAGCCCCAGTCAGAGCCAACACCTGCCACCGGAGGGGAGTCCCATCCCTGGGCCTCCAGCACGAACGGAAGGGAGCCCCGCCCCCCAAGGAGTCGGCGGCCAGATCTGGACAAACCAGATCGAGCCAGCACGGCCATCCTAGGGACGCCCCACGCAGCCCTCCACGCCACATCCAGACGCAGCCACGGGATTGGAGCACGCCAGAGCCCCCGCCGCCCCCGCCCTTCATCCCGCCGCCGCGCCTTGCCGCCCAGCGCGTCGCCATCAGCCGGAGGACCCGCCCGCGCCAACCCCACCAGCCGAGGGAGAGGACGCCCCGCCACCGCCGACGCCGACCGGGCTTTGCCCGTCGGCGCGATCCGGCAGCGGCGAGGGGAGGAGGTGGGAGGAGGAGGGGTAGAGCCCGGCGGCGGTGGGTGGGCCTCCCGGTCGCCTGCGGGAGCGACTCGGGAGGGGAGGGGGGCTTTCCTAGGTGTCACCTTCGTTCAGTCACCAACCAGCCGGCGACTCAAAATCTGTTCCTCAGCAACAGCCCGGGATGTTTAATCAAGCTTTAAGCCCAGTTGCATCAACTTACGGGTCCCACGTGTTAGCTAGTGTGGCTGTGTTGCTGGCAGCCGCTAATCTTTTTCTTAACCGTATAATTCTTCTCTTGTTTGTGAATTCTGGCGGCTCAGGCTGAGGAGCTCCAAGGCCATGGCTGTCATGGACTGGGAGCAAGCAATCAACCCAGCAAGTATGAAACTTTTTAAATACAGCGTGAGGGGATCGGGCAGCTTAATCGGACCGCGACGATATCTGTCGGTACTATGCAGCTCTGATTGCCCTTTTTAATACTTGAAGAGGTAAATGCACCAGAGGTTTTAGAACTTGCACGTGGGGTCACTTTGATGCATAAAGTTGTAAAATATGTGTTTTTGTGGTCATCTGGGGCGGAGCCAGAAAATTTGGCCACCGGGTTCATTTATTCACTCTTTATGAGAACTTGATACTAACTTATGAACATTAAAGTCTAATTGCAACAAAAGTATAACGCCCATAAACAATATAACGGAAAACAAATATAGTATCATGTATCACATATTGTGTTGCATTAAAAAGCTGAAGAGTGCAAGACATACCGGTTTGATAAATTGTGAAAACACTCGTCTATATATTATAAATAATAGAGTAGTATCAAATAACTTTGTAGCTCCAGGTTTAGCTTCTCATCTTCCTGAAACATTGAAAAAAATGATAAGTTAGTTTGAAAAGTTTAAAATAAGTACCATCAAGCAATTGAAGTTTGTAAAGTCACTCACATTTTAGAGTGACCCCTTTCGATCTTTCATCACCTTAAAATGACTAAACACTGCATCATTACTATTGTTTGAAAATATATATTTCTTAATATAGTAAACTAGAGAGTCACTCATGAACCGTTCACCCATTTTATACCGCAACTTTTTCTTGACAACATTCATAGCTGAAAAGCATCTCTCCAGTTTAAACCAAATCAAACGAAGCATGAAGCATATTGGATTTTGCTTTCTTGTAAGATCAGTTTGCTTATCGACATGCAAAAAAAAAAGTTTGCTTATCGATAGCAACCTGAATTGATTGATCTGGATTCATCAAGGCATCACATCTTTTTATTGCTACATTATGAAAGCTATTAACATAACTTTTACTAAGATGAGTATCTAGTCTGCTTTTCTTGTTCCAGCCATTGTCGCTAATTGCAAATGCATCACTTCCAGCTTGTCCCTCATTGTAATCTTTGAAAAGGTAGCGGCACAAACAAAAGGCCTTATGCACCCTGTAACTATACTCAAGCAAACGACCATATTCATCAAACCAATCTAGATTAAATCTCCGTTGAGTATCTCCAATCTCCCTCTACGGGTAATCAAATTTAAGCGGTGGCCTATAAGGTCCCCTTGTTAAATACTGGAGACTAATCTTTGGATTGCTTGTGTACTTTCAAATCCTTTTTCGATCGGCCTGATCAGAAGGCAACTCATCTAAGTTAATTTTGTGTGAATAGTAGGTTTCGGGAGACTAACTGCATTGACATGGGATGCACTTTGCTTATGTCTGATGGATGACCTTGATGTGCCTGTATCATTAACCGGATCTGGTGACCGAGTTTTCTTCGAATAATACAGCTCCATAGCCTAGATCAATCAAGGTCCACAGAAAAAGAAAAAAACAAGGGCAAAAAATCACTATTTAACATTCGTACTAATAGACTATTAGACTACCCACAGTGGAAGTAACATATGTAGTAACATCACACATATCTAGATAAAATATATGATGTGGCAAGCAATAAATGAAGAAAGAGAGAAAATTGGTAACATAGCTAGTTACTAGTAGTATGAGTAACATCAAATATATCAAGGCAAGATGAGTCTATAGCCTAATAAATGAAGTGTTGCATGTTACCACATATATGTTACTACCCACTATAGAGGCAGTAACATAGACCAGTAACATGTCTATGCTACTACCCATTGTGGCTAGTCTTAGCTAGATAGAACGAGATGTGATAACGTAATCTAATTACGTCAAATTTTGGGCTAAAAGTGTTGCAGCTAGCGGCCTGCTTGCCGGCGATGTGCGGCGGCCGAGTTTTCGAACAACACAAACAGACCAGAGGAGAGATGCGATTTGGAAAACGAACAGACAACGAGGCTTGCGTGTGGCTGCGTGCGTACGTGACTAATCACAAGGGGCCCGCTAATCACGGTTTAGGCTTGGCCGCCTGGGGGCATGGAGCCATTGACTCCTTGTGGGCTTTTGGCCCTTTGCTTAGGCCTCCTAGAGAGAACTAGGCTGTGGCCTAGTGGCAAGGGTGGGCAGTGGCGCACCCTGCAGCCAGGGTTCGAATCTTGTCAGGGTCGAATTTCTGGTTCCTCACCCGGGTGTGCCCATGGATCTCATTTCTTAGGCCTCCTAGAAATCATGTAGGAATTTCATAGGATAGGATTTTTTAAGGAAAAATTTCAGTAGAGCCCCTTGGTTTATAGGAATGAAATCATATTTTTATGGAGGAATTCTTCCTATCCTTCACATTTCATAGCAAAATAAACATTAGCATAGACTCAATGAAAAAAAATCCTATGATGTGAATCAAAGGGCATCTCCTTTCCTATTCCTATTCATAGGATTTAAGATACATATCATCTCATTTCCTATGACTTTCCTATTGTTACGATTTTCCTACCCTATGAACTAAATGAGGCCTTTAGCTTTTCTATTAGGGGTGGTCCTTTGCTTAGCTATTCACATGGCCCTCGCGTTATTTGATGGGGTCAGGAATGATTTTTTACTGGGTTCAGGTTAGGCAACCACGTACCTGCATGCACGTACTCTCTCCGTTCCAAATTAGTTAACTTGAATTTGTCTAAATATGAATGTATTTATACTTGTTTAGTGTCTAGATACATCTGTGTTTAGATAAATATAGGTCAAGTAATTTGGAACGGAGAAAGTACCAGGCAAAAGTCGTTGGGTGCTTCTATGTTGGATCCCCACTGGTCACTAAACTTGCGAGGCCGTTCAAATACAGCCCGCCTGCGTATCCGCCGATGCGGGCATGGCACAGGCCTGCTGTCAGCCACTGTAAATGTTTTCGTATGATAGATTTATAGAAAAGCACTCGGCTCTTTTTTTATTTACATAGGAAGCCCCTCAAATAAAAAGGTAAAATAGTGGGGCGGGGGGTTTCGATCACACGACGTACTGCTAGCTGGCTCGCTTGGACAGCCATTGTAAATGTTCTCATATGATAGATTTGTAGAAAAGCACTCGGTTCTTTTTTTATTTAGATAGGAAGCCTCTCAAATAAAAAGGCAAAATAGTGGGGCGGGGGGTTTCGATCAAACGACGTACTGCTAGCTGGCGCGCTTGGACAAGCACCACGCCAACGATACCTAATGTTTACTTAGCACGACTACCTTATATATTCTATCAATGTGGACCGAAAAAATAACAACGAAGAAATCTATATAATAACCATACACAGTGCAACCGGCGGGTTCGGACCTGTGACATGGCGATTCACTCGCGCATAAGCTAACCACCAGGAAACTGCGACATGTGAGTTTAGGGATAAACTATACATATATTTTTATCACTCTTGTTCTACGTAAGTACGTGCCATTTTAAAAGATGTTTAAAGATTGTAAAAAAAAGTTTGTGTAATTCAAAATTTGTTCATGCATTAAAAAAACCAAGCAAACAGTTTTTTGAACTATACAAACATAATTGTACATTGGTAAACTACACGAATATATATATATTTTAAATGAGTCAACATTTTTTCATTGCTATGTAATTTTTTTAATTTACACAAATATTTTTATAGTGTTTAAACATTTTTATAAATGTCACATGGTTTTTTAAATCTGTACATTTTTGGATTGCACAAGTAATCTTTTCTAAAGTTTTAAACATTATTTTAGAATAAAAATACTTAGTTATACAATTTAAATATTAACTTGTGTAATTTATACTCATGACTTATATTCAACAAAATTATAATTTAAATATTAGACATGATTAAATATTCATACCAACTGTTTAGATTTTAACTTATGAATGTTGTAAACTATACAAACATTGAAGTATACAAAATGAGCATATAATTATTGAAATGCTTGTGTAATGAAAATAGTATTTATGAAATTACTTTTTAAAAGTATTAGTGTCATAATTATACAAACATTTTGATTATTTATGAATATTATTTGAAAATAATACATGAATTTTTTTTATGATCCATGAATTTCTAAAATAAAACGAACAGGCGTAATGATACAGATTTTTTTAATTATGAATATTTCTAAAAAAAGATAATTTTTACAATTATGAATATTAAAAAAACTATTTGTGTTATTATTATACAAACATTTTTACAATTCATAAGTATTATTTAAAATAATACATGAACATTACTTGAAAGTTATCTTATTATTGGCATTATAATTTACATACTATATACAAATTCCTGAAAAAAATAAAAAAGTGCAAAATGGGTCGCGCGGACCGCAGCCCATTTCTGCTCCACGAGCGCGTCCGTTGGTGTACATTAAGCTTATTTATCTGTAATACTAGGTAATTGTCCGTGCGTTGCTACGGGGACATCCATATTCTAGCAGCTCGAAACTAATCATGTAACATATACCTTAGTATTCCCTTGCATATTAGACAGCACTGGTAGTTTGTTACCTTCTTCTTCTTCCTCCACCCATTATCTTCTTCTTCCAGCCATCATTGGCTTATCCTGCTTGCAATCTCCCTTCCACTCTCACCTACACACTTCAAATTTCAAACACACACTATGAACATGGCGCTAACTCGTACCGCGTGCCATGGTTTCTTCCAAAGCACCTGGCAATGGCAACTCGGCCGGAACGCCGCCGCGCTCGCTCTGCGGCATTCGGCCTCTCCTGCATCTAGCTAGCTTTTGCTGTCACGATTGCTTGCAGCCATATGACAACAAAGGTAAAACTGAAAATTCACAAAGGAGAACTATGGAGGGATGGAAAAAACACCAGATCTGAATCCCTTAACTCACATAAACATATGTCCTTCATGTCATCTATTCTGATTCACAACTGTTACACCCCTATGTAATAAGCACTGTAATCATCTGCTAATAAAGCCAAGTCATCCTCATTTGCAAAGCTAGATCATTTTGGTTAAACAAATCAATTCAAATTTCTCCCTGAAAATCAATTCAAACTCAAGTGCAAATAAAGTGGATCAAAAATTGCGGGAAAATGTTCAACTTTTAGAAAATAATCCAAAACTATTTGCTGTTAAGGAACACAACATCATCATCAATCCTAAATGGACTAAAGCATTTTAGCAGAACCAAAACAGCACCTATAATGCCCTATTCATTTTTGAATAAATTCAAATGGATTCCAAAAATACCCAAATTTTTTGTGGCAGTGTTGGATATTGCAATACACTGGTGTGAGCTAGTTTCATATTTTTGCAAATTCATTTGGAGGTTTAAACTATTACAAAACCCTCTCTGTAAAAAGAAAAACGCAAAAACAGAAAATAAAATAGAAAAGGCCACTGTGCACTGGCCCAAGTGCACAGTGCCTGAGCCGGCCTCTTTCCCCCTCTCTCTCACTACGTGTCGCCACGCCCCTGGTCGCCGCGCGCGCCGGCGAGACGCCGACAGCGCGACGGCCACCGACGCCCCACCGACGCGGGGGATAAGGCCGAAGCCCCATGCCTCCCCCTGGTCCTCCTCGTTCGCTCCTCCCCTCTCCCCTCGCTCTCCCTCTCTCGATTCCGTCGATGCCCGAGCGGAGCTGCCACCGCGACAGCGAGATCCCGCGGCCACCGGTGCCGCTCCGACTGCTCGAGCTGTCCAGGGGAACCGCCGTCGTCAGCTCGTTCGTGTGGTGCCATCAGGTGGAGCTGGGAAGCACCGCTGACGCCGTACGACGTCGCCCCCTTCCGCCACTGCTCCGACGCTCTTCTCCGACTCCAGCGAGCTCCTGCTGCTCCTAAACCTCCACGGGCCATCTTGCGTGCCGCTCGGTGAGCCACTCTGTCTTCCCCATCCCTCTGTTCGCCTCCGCACGCGCGCTAGCTGCTTCTCCCACGGCGCCCATTTGGTCGTGGGCTGGTGTCCAACGCGCTTGCCGCGTTGCGTAGCACCTCTCGTGCCCGTTCGTTCTCGTTTTAGCGCGCTGCTGCTGCGTTGCCCCAATCGCCCGAAACCCACCGCCGCATCCACTCGTCGCCAGCGGAGCTCCGGTCACCCCCGAGCCCAACCGACCACACCACGCGACGCGGCGTTGAGCTCTCGTCTGCCTCCTCCACCACCGAGGTAGCCTCTTCAAGCTGCACCACCTCGAGCTCCTGCACCACGTCCTAACAGTGGACTCTGCTTCAAGTGTGGCCAGCCAGGTTACCGTGCCAGAGACTGTTCTCAGGGTCAGAATCAGCTAGCACTTCCTCCTGCTGGCCGTGGAATTGGTCGTGGAATTAATCAGCCTCGCTACAACAATGTCAGGGCTTCTTATGGTCATGGACAGAACTATCACGTCAACCTGGCTGAAGCTCAGGATCAACCTGAAACTGTGATGGGTACACTTCTCGTTAATTCAGTACCAGCTTTAGTTTTATTTGATTCAGGAGCATCGCATTCATTCATGTCAGAACATTTCGCATTCATGCATGGCATTAAATATGATAAGTTGCACCATCTGTTAGCGGTAAACACTCCCGCGGGCCTGTGCCAAGCTTCCCTATTCAGCCCCGAAGTCACTATTGAGATAGAAGGGTTGAAGTTTCAGGCATTTCCCATTATCTTGAAGTCATCTAGCACTGACCATATTCTGGGAATGGATTGGTTGCAAGCTCACTACGCCTCAATCAATTGTGCCACTAAAGTTGTTCATCTCCTACACCCATCAGATGAGTTAGTGAATTATCATGCTCATATCACTCAGAACGCCGAGGCTTAGATTTATTCCTTGAATGCGTTAAACACTTCTCCGCTTGAGGGGATCGAAAACATTCCAGTCGTTCGTGACTTCCAGGATGTTTTTCCAGAAGAACTTCCCGGAATACCCCCTGCTAGAGCTGTCGAGTTTGTCATCGACTTGAAGCCTGGCACTACCCCTATTGCGAAGCGTCCTTATAAGATGCCTCCGCACCACCTTCTCGAGCTTAAGGAAGAAATCGACAAGTCACTTAAGAAGGGTTTCATCCGTCCCAGTTCCTCTGCCTGGGGAGCACCTTCTCTCTTTGTCAAGAAGAAAGATGGTACGAATAGGTTGGTCCAAGATTACCGTCCTATCAACCAGGCAACCATTCAGAATAAATATCCGCTTCCCCGGATAAATGATCTTTATGATCAGCTTGCTGGATCATCGGTGTTCTCTAAACTCGACTTGAGGTTGGGTTATCACCAGATCCGTGTCCGCGAAGAGGATATTCCGAAGACTGCCTTTGTTACTCGTTATGGTTCCTACGAGTACACCGTAATGTCGTTTGGTTTATTGAATGCTCCAGCTACGTTCTCCCGCCTGATGAATTATATCTTCATGGATTACCTCGACAAGTTCATCGTGGTTTATCTGGATGATATTCTGGTATATTCGAAGGAAGAACACGCTGAACATATTCGTCTTGTTCTGGAAAGGCTTCGAGAACACAAGTTGTATGCCAAGTACTCCAAATGTGAATTCTGGCTTTCTGAAGTAACCTACCTTGGACATGTGATTTCCAAGGACGGTGTCGTCGTTAATCCGGAGCATGTTCAGGCTATTCTTGACTGGACTCCTCCGAAGAATGCCAAGCAAGTGAGAAGTTTTCTCGGCCTTGCAAGTTATTGCCGTCGATTCGTCGAGAAGTTTTCCAAGATTGCCAAGCCCCTGACTAATCTGCTTCACAAAGGCGTTAAGTTTGAGTGGACAGACAAATGTCAGGAAAGTTTCCGGACCCTCAAGGATAAGCTGACCTCTGCTCCAGTGCTTGCTCCTCCGGATTCTCGTAAAGACTTTGTCATATATTGCGACGCCTCTCGTCAGGGATTAGGCAGCGTCCTAATGCAAGAACGAAGAGTAATTGCGTATGCTTCACGTCAATTGCGTCCACATGAAGAAAACTATCCAGTGCATGATCTTGAACTTGCTGCAGTGATCTATGCATTGAAGCTGTGGCGGCATTACTTTCTTGGTAACCGGTGTGAGATATATACTGATCATCAAAGTCTGAAGTATTTATTTACTCAGCCGGATCTCAATCTCCGTTAACAGCGATGGTTGGAAACAATTGCGGACTATGACTGTGGTATTTCTTATACCCCGGGTAAGGCTAATGTGATGGTTGAGGCCTTGAGCTGCAAGTCCTATTGTAACAACCTCATGGTTAGGCGAGCTCAACCGCATCTTTATGCAGAACTGAGCCAGCTAAATCTATGTATTGTTCCCCAAGGTTCTCTTAATAACCTTGTGGTACAGCTAGATCTCGAGAAAGCTGTTAAGAATGCGCAAGCTAAAGAAGCTAAAGTTGATCTGATGAAGAAGGAGCTTCACCTCGAGAAGTACAGGGATTTCTCTGTTGCTGAAGATGGAACCTTGTATATCAGAGACCGCATTGTGGTACCTCGCTTCGAGCTTATGACTGACAAGGTCATGAAGGAGGCACATGATACACCGCTGTCTATCCATCCGAGTAGCACCAAGATGTATCCTAATCTTCGTCAAAGGTACTGGTGGTCTAAAATGAAGCAGGATATTGTTTGATATGTTGCTGAATGTGACATTTGCCGTCGCGTGAAAGCGGAACATCAAAAGCCTGCTGGAATTCTGCAACCGCTTCCTATTCCTCTATGGAAATGGGATAAAGTTCCAATGGATTTCATTACTGGTCTTCCCAAGTCGCAGAAGGGTCACGACGCTATTCTTGTCGTCATCGACCAACTCTCTAAAGTTGCACACTTTCTGCCTGTCAAGGAGACTATCACTGCTAGTCAGTTAGCAGAGCTTTATATCTCCAGAATTGTTTCACTCCATGGTATTTCGAAGGAGATCAGTTCGGACCGTGGCGGTCTTTTCACCTCCAAGTTCTGGGAAAGTTTCCATGAAGCTATGGGAACTCACATCACCTGGAGTTCGGCTTATCATCCCCAATCCCATGGCCAAGTCAAGCGAGTAAATCAAGTGCTTGAAGACATGCTTCGAGCTTCTGTTATAACTTTCGGTAAGAAGTGGGAAGAATCTCTCCCGTACGCCGAATTCTCTTATAACAATAGCTATCAAGCCAGCTTGAAAATGGCCCCCTTCGAAGTACTTTACGGTCGTAAGTGTCGAACCCCTCTGAATTGGTCAGAAACTGGAGAACGACCACTCGTGGGACCGGACATTATTCAACACGCCGAAGAGCAAGTCCGAATTATCAGAGAAAATCTCAAGGCGGCTCAGGACCGCCAGAAGAGCAACTATGATCACAAACGATGGGGCTTGACCTATCAACCAGGTGATCAAGCTTATCTTCGTGTCACTCCTATGAAGGGCACTCGTTGTTTCGGAATCAAGGGCAAGCTAGCTCCACGATACATCGGCCCCTATCGCATTGTTGCCAGACGTGGACAGGTGGCATATAAATTGGAGTTGCCACCGGAATTCTCTCATATCCACGACGTCTTTCATGTGTCGCAAGTTCGCCGTTGCTTCAAGGAATCTCCGCACCGAGCTGTGGATCATGAAATGCTCGAATTGCAAGATGATCTTTCTTATAAGGAGCATCCGATCCGCATCCTCGATGAAGCTGAACGTCGAAATCGTCGGAAGACGACCAAGTTCCTGAAAGTGCAGTGGTCGAATCACACTGAAGATGAAGCCACTTGGGAACGCGAGGACCATCTTCGGGAAGAATATCCCGACCTCTTTGTTGGGGACATGCAATTTCAAAAAAATTCCTACGCTCACGCAAGATCTATCTAGGAGATGCATAGCTATGAGAGGGGGAGAGTATGTCCACTTACCCTCGTAGACCGAAAGCGGAAGCGTTAGGTTAACGCGGTTGATGTAGTCGAACGTCTTCGCGATTCAACCGATCAAGCACCAAACGTACGGCACCTCCGAATTCAGCACACGTTCAGCTCGATGACGTCCCTCGAGCTCTTGATCCAGTTGAGGACGAGGGAGAGTTCCGTCAGCACGACGGCGTGGCGACAGTGATGATGAAGTTACCGGCGCAGGGCTTCGCCTAAGCACTACGACGATATGACCGAGGTGTGTAACTGTGGAGGGGAGCACCGCAGACAGCTAAGACAAATCTTGGTGTGTCTTTGGGGTGCCCCCTGCCCACGTATATAAAGGAGGGAGGGAGAGAGGCCGGCCCTCCTAGGGGCGCGCCAAGTGTATGGAGTCCTACTAGGACTTCCAAGTCCTAGTAGGAATCCATTTCCCTTTTCGGAGTAGGAGAGAAGGAAAGAGGGAAAGAGAGAGGGAGTAGGAAAGGGCAAGGGGGGCGCCGCCCCCTTCCCTAGTCCAATTCGGACCCATGGGGGGGGGGGGGCGCCACCTCTCCTTTGGCCTGCCTCCTCTTTTCCCGTATGGCCCAATAAGGCCCATTACTTCTCCTGGTGAATTCCCGTAACTCCCCGGTACTCCGAAAAATACCCGAATCACTCGGAACCTTTCCGATGTCCGAATATAGCCTTCCAATATATGAATCTTTACTTCTCGACCATTTCGAGACTCCTCGTCATGTCCGTGATCTCATCCGGGACTCCAAACAAACTTCGGTCATCAAATCACATAAGTCATAATACAAATCGTCATCGAACGTTAAGCGTGAGGACCCTACGGGTTCGAGAACTATGTAGACATGACCGAGACACATCTCCTGTCAATAACCAATAGCGGAACCTGGATGCTCATATTGGCTCCTACATATTCTATGAAGATCTTTATCGGTCAAACCGCATAACAACATACGTTATTCCCTTTGTCATCGGTATGTTACTTGCCTGAGTTTCGATCGTCGATATCATCATACCTAGTCCAATCTCATTACCGGCAAGTCTCTTTACTCGTTCCGTAATGCATCATCCCGTAACAACTCATTAGTCACATTGCTTGCAAGGCTTATCATGATGTGCATTACCGAGAGGGCCCAGAGATACCTCTCCGATGCATGGAGTGACAAATCCTAATCTTGATCTATGCCAACCCAACAAACAGCTTTGGAGACACCTATAGAGCATCTTTATAATCACCCAGTTACGTTGTGACGTTTGATAGGACACAAAGTGTTCCTCTGGTATTCGGGAGTTGCATAATCTCATAGTCCGAGGAATATCTATAAGTCATGAAGAAAGCAATATCAATAAAACTTAACGATCATAATGCTATGCTAACGGATGGGTCTTGTCCATCACATCATTCTCCTAATGATGTGATCCCGTTCAACAAATGACAACACATGTATATGGTTAGGAAACTTAACCATCTTTGATTAACGAGCTAGTCTAGTAGAGGCTTACTAGGGACTCGGTGTTTTTTCTATGTATTCACACATGTATCAAGTTTCCGGTTAATACAATTCTAGCATGAATAATAAACATTTATCATGATATAAGGAAATATAAATAACAACTTTATTATTGCCTCTAGGGCATATTTCCTTCACTCTTTTCTTCTACCTCCTAAATTCTCGAGACGAGAATTTATTTTACAGGAGGAGAATTTGTAACACCCCTGTGTAATAAGCACTGTGATCATCTGCTAATAAAGCCAAGTCATCCTCATTTGCAAAGCTAGATCATTTTGGTTAAACAAATCAATTCAAATTTCTCTCTGAAAATCAATTCAAACTCAAGTGCAAAATAAAGTGGATCAAAAATTGCTGGAAAAATGTTCACCATTTAGAAAATAATCCAAAACTATTTGCTGTTAAGGAACACAACATCATCATCAATCCTAAATGGGCTAAAGCATTTTAGCAGAACCAAAACAGCACCTATAATGCCCTATTCATTTTTTAATAAATTCAAATGGATTCGAAAAATACCCAAACTTTTTGTGGCAGTGTTGGATATTGCAATACACTGGTGTGAGCTAGTTTCACATTTTTGCAAATTCATTTGGAGGTTTAAACTATTACAAAACCCTCTCTGTAAAAAGAAAAACGCAGAAATAGAAAATAAAATAAAAAAGGCCACTGTGCACTGGCCGAAGTGCATAGTGCCTGAATCGGCCTCTTTCCCTCTCTCTCTCACTGCGTGTCGCCGCGCCCCTTGTCACCGCGCGCGCGACGGCGAGACGCCGACCGCGCGACGGACACCGACGCCCCACCGACGCGGGGGATAAGGTCGAAGCCCCATGCCTCCCCCCTGGTCCTCCGCGTTCACTCCTCCCCTCTGCCCTTGCTCTCCTTCTCTCGATTCTGTCGACGCCCGAGCGGAGCCGCCGCCGCGACAGCGAGACCCCGCGGCCACCGGCGCCGCTCCGACTGCTCGAGCTGTCCAGGGGAACCGCCGTCATCCGCTCGTTCGTCTGGTGTCATCAGGTGGAGCTGGGAAGCACCGCTGACGCCGCACAACATCGCCCCCTTCCACCTCTGCTCCAACGCTCTTCTCCGACTCCGGCGACCTCCTGCTGCTCCTAAACCTCCACGGGCCATTGTGCGTGCCGCTCGGTGAGACACTCTTTCTTCCCCATCCCTCTGTTCACCTACGCACGCGCGCTAGCTGCTTCTCCCACGGCGCCCGAACGCGTCGCCGCCCGCGCACGTCGCCGGGTGCCTCCGTCGACCATTTGGTCACGGGCTGGTGTCCAACGCGCTCGCCGCGTTGCGTAGCACCTCTCGCGCCCGTTCGTTCTCGTTTTAGCGCGCTGCTACTGCATTGCGCCAATCGCCCGAAACCCACTGCCGCCTCCACTCGTCGCCGGTGCAGCTCCGGTCACCCCCGAGCCCAACCGACCACACCACGCGACGTGGCGTTGAGCTCTTGTTCGAACACAAGCAAAACCACGTGAAACAGTGCCCCGTAGCGATTTTCCGAGCATCTCCGGCGAGCTCGCCGCCGCGGGAGGCCACCGGAGCAACTCCGGCGCCGGCCACCTACGTGGCTGGCCGGGCCCCACATCTGGGTGGCTAACAGTGTGCCCCGCGGGTCCCAGTTGACTGGGTTGACCCAGTCAACTGCTGGCTGGGCAGCCCAGTGTCACTAACACGCGGGCCCCACCACATATTTGATTAATTAAAACATTTTATAATTAAAACTTAATTAGTTAAACTAATTTGTCTATGACAAGTGTGGCCTACCTGCTAAAAAACTTTGTTTAGCTAAAATAATCATCTGTTAAAGCCACTGTCACTGACATGTGGGTCCCAATGGACCCACAGGTCAGGTTTGACCTGGTCAGCGAGTCTGTTGACTGCTGACATCATCCCTACACAATGTTGATGTCATATCTATTTTTCTGGATAATTCTATTTATTTGAAATATTTTCAGAAAATGCTTTAATCTTTAAAAATTCGTAGAAATAATCCGTAGCTCGGATAAAAAAACTTAATACATGAAAGTTGCTCAGAACGACGAGACGAATCTGATTGTGACGTCTGTTTCCATGTCGGAACCCCCTACGTAGGAGAACCCGTAACTTTTAGCCTGATTCCGGTAGATGAATAGTGCATACACACCGGTTAATAAATTCCACTTTAATCCTAAATTAGCTAATATGACTTAGACATATTTTTAGGCAACCCTGCACTGCATCTTAGGCATAGCATGCCCTGTGTTGCATTGTTGTTGTGTATTCATCTGTTTCCTCCCCCTCTTCTCTCTCATTAGACCCCGATGCCGCGTAGTCCCCGAGGCCGACACAGCTCCGGAGTACGATTACGCAGCTGACGACCAGACCCTTGCCGCAGAGCTTCCAGACAAGCACCCCCATTTTGAGCATACCGATATCACCTACTCTATCTCTCTTATGCTTGCATTAGAATCTGCTGCGGTTATTGTTATCATATTTCTGCTGCATAGCCTGTTTATTGTAACCTGCTGTTGTTACCTACCTGCTATCCAAAACTGTTTAGTATAGGCTGGGTAGAGACCTATCAGAGACCCCACCTTGTCCCGACTGCCCCGCTGGATTATCAGAAGACCCGATCAACGGGACTGAAGACTAGGCCCCAGCACCGCACATCACTTCACCCTTTTCGGTACGACACCGCAGCGTTATTATCGAGTGCCGAGGGTGATACCTCGTTAGCACTTCTGATATTAGCTCTGTGGAGTAGTTACTCGGTCGTGGTCATCGAGGGTGATTCCTCCTTCTCCACTCCCGATAACGACGCTGTCGTGCCACACCTCAAGTTTGAACCTCGAGGGTGATTTCCTCTTACGTTCGCCTTGGTAATTACATCAGGTGGGAATCCAACGAGGGTGATGCCTCGGATTCCTTCTTGATGTGGTAGCCACACGGATTGCCTTTACATTACTGTTGCTACAGATTACACTGGATAAAGTCCGTTCGGCCCTGAAGGGTACCCGCGCGAGCATATTTGCGAAGTGATGTGGAGTCGGGTTGACCTGGAAGGTGCCCGCGAGATAATTACGAGGCGTGGTCGGGCATTCTTAGACCTTGCTGCAAGTCCTCGAGACGGGGGGACAGGGTCACATCAATCGTGAGTCTCTGCTCATTACCGCGCGCTCCTAATTCACTAACGATTTGGATATTTGATCCGAGGTGCCTCTGGCCTGATAGCACTAACCATCACGTGGGCATAGTATGGGCGTTCTGCGTCGTATACATCAGCCGAAACTTAATAGACGTCATGCGACTGAGCGGCGCGCGCCGTGTTGGACTGGTAACACAACCGTGCTTGTATTAAGGGGTTGCTAGGTCTGCTCGCGGCCGTGTTCGCAACGTGCAGGAGTTCCCGCGGCGATGGCCCAAGACCCCTGGGGGCATAGGTTTAGTCCGGCGTGCTGACCTCTCTATTAAGCATAGGCCGGGTTGCGGCATATCGTTTGGCCGAGGCCGGGCATGACCCAGTAAAATGTGTCCGGCCGGAGTTAAGCGAGCGTGGTGGGTAAGTTGGTGCACCCCTGCAGGGAAGAAACAATCTATCGATAGCCTATCCTACGGTAACGGACACTCGGAGTTGTATCCTGATCGATACAACTAGAACTGGACACTTGAGATGATAACTGGATAGTATGGCTTTGGGATTGCTTTCTCGCAGGGAGTCGAGGAAGGATCTCTGGGCGAGGTTGATGACACTACTATTACTTTACATTATGCTAATCTGCACTCTTCTAATGCTGCAAGACCAATGAAGATGCTGAAGATGCTAGTCTTCGATAAGACTAGGCTTTTCCCTCTATTCTGGCATTTCTGCAGCCCAGTCCACATATACAGCCTTCCTTTGAAAATGTTGCATATGTAGAGTAGATCCTTGCTTGCTGAGTACTTCGGATGACTACTCACGGTTGCTTTGCTTTCTTTTTCCCCATATTTGTTTGATGCAACAAGATGACAGAGCCCCTGAGACCGCTGCCCCCGCCGACGACTACCACTACTACCCCGAGGGTGGCTACTTCTACGAGCTTGCCGACGACCAGGAGTAGGATCGGAGGGTCCTAGGCAGGAGGCCTACGCCTTTCGATCGTAGCTTTTATTTTGCCCTGCCTTTCTAAAGGCTCATCTGTTCCTCTGTAATATTTGTACTCAGATATCTGATGCTTGCGCTGACGCTTGTATGCCATCGAGCTATGTATTCGTGCCCTCGAGGCCCTGGCTTGTAATATAAAGCTTGTATGTCTTTATTTATGTTTTAGAGTTGTGTTGTGATATCTTCAAGTGAGTCCTTAGGCTTGATCGTGTGCATTTGCGTGTATGGTTAGTGCACGATTAAGCCGGGGGCGTCACAACAACGATCCTGAAGACACCGCCATACATTACATGTACGTACAGGTGTCATGGTCACAGGGGCCTTCGATCATGTCGACATGGAGGCTGAGCAGAGGACATGATCATGGTTGTTGTCAGCCCGCTCACGACTTCGGCTACGTCGTGGAGGGCAGCCCAAGCACGGCCCAGCCGAGGACGTACCTGTAGTCGGCGCCGATGCTCCTGTCCTTATGGAGACGCACAACCTGCTCCTCGGCCATGGCATCTGCTCCTAGGCTACCCTCCACTTCCCCTTCCAAATGGCTGCCAGTGCTTCCGCATCGGAGTCTCCAGCCACCAACGTAGGAACATATAGCCTTCTCTGGAGCGGGGCCCGACCACCACCGTCACCATGATCTAGATCGATAGAGAAGATGGGGCGGTGGCAGCTGCCCTCGATAGGGAAGGAGAGGGACGAGAGGTGGGGCAGGCCCTAATTTATGGGAGGAGACCCCTCCTCCTGATCTAGATCGGGCAGGCACACGCGAGAGGTGGACGTGGGAGAAAAACCGGTGGGTTTGGAATTGTGGACGTGGGAGAAAAACCGTTGTCGGAAGGGTGGAAAAAATCAGTGCGAGGGGAGGGTGGATGGACGAAGGTTTGGGCATAACACGGTCAAGCTGGCAGGAAAAGGAACCTTAGGTTCTTTTTAGATAAGTAGAGATTTGTGTACTGACCCGTGGTGCAGTGGCTGCAACGTGTATTGTTGTAGCATTAGGTCGTTGACTTTTTTTGCACAAAAAAGAAAAAGAAGTAGGGGTTTTGTGCAAAAACGCGTCCATGTGTCACTGACAGCGGGCACGTGCCACGTTGGCGTCGACGGATACGTCCGCATACGGGGAGAGTGACTGTATTTGAACCGTCTCGCAAGTTTAGTGACCACAAACATGTATTTTACAACTTTGTGCACCAAAGTGATCGTCGCGTGCAAGTTCTAAGACCCGTGGTGTATTTGCCTCATACTTGAATGATCGATTATCGAACAACATGTCCCTGTCATGGATCGGGGTCATTAAGGAAGATCACCCTTTAAATGGTACTACTATATATACTCCTATATAATTTCCTGGAGGATTGGGGTCATCAAGCTTTTGGAGCAGCAACACTGCAAAACAGAGGAGGATTATATGCACTTGAGAGGAACTGTGACGAGCAAATTTTGCAAGTTGTAAATTACATAAGAGTTGTGGTCGCGATTATGTTGTATGATTCTATGACTTTATGATTCGAACTAACCACTTTGATTCTATGATTTTTGTTAGTTGAATCTATCTTTTTACGATTCTGATAGTTAAGTTTCTATGATTTGCGATCCTACCACTGGATTTCCAATACGATTCAGAATCATGATTCTGACAACCTTTGTAAATTACATGGAGTTACTTAATTTGAGTGTTTCAGGTGCAAAAAATATCGTTACCAAAATGTTATGTGCGTTTACCAACTTAACAGTGACTAGCCTCCTTGTGCACTCGAGATGACAAAAACATGTTCCAATTTAGCCTCCTTGTGCGCCAGAGATACAAATACACGTTACTCTTTTCATATCACAGAGATGTGAAAAGCCATGGATTATTGTTCTTGTCATGTTTTCATTTTTGGTTTTGGCTCAGCGGCGTCAGCCTTCTTCTCGCGTGTCAGCGGCTCAAGATCGATGCGGCAATTTCGATCTTGTTCTCCTCGTCGGTAATGGTGGACAACAACGGTTGGACTGTGGTGGTGGGCCTGTAGCCACAACGGCAAGCGGCGGCAGCCATGCTGCAGCTGCTCAACCTCCGGTTCGGCTTCGGGTCACAGTGGCGCTCCTGGTCTTGATCTGCTTCACGCTGATGCCCGGGGCGGCAACTCTGGGCTTGGCCGTGGTGGTCATCTCCTCCGTCGGAGGTGGTCGGCATGAGGCTGGGTGGTTGGATCTCGAGATCCGCCATCTAGTCCCGGCTGCGGGCCGGGGAGACATAGTTGCCGATGAAAACCAAGCGGGGCGATGGCGCCGTCCTGCGCTGTTACCTTGATGAAGGCATCTTTGTGTAACTACTGTCGACCCACTCATGCTTCTCCGGGGTAAACCCTAGGATCTTGTCTTCTAGATTGGACGATGGTGGAACTGCGGTGTCGATTCTTTCTTGGGAGCATCATTTGTGGAGCAGCGCTGGAAGACAGAGGCAGGAGGTGGAGTGGCTTCGTCTTGCACGTAGCTTCGGTGGATATGTCAAGACATGCATGGTTGACAGGTGCTACACTGTTACATGCATGTTCGGCAGGTGCTACACATGACAGATCTTCCAGGGACTTTAAGCTGTGTCGGCTAGTGGTACTTGGTGGCATGGTGTTGTGGTGTGTTGATACGTCTCCAACGTATCTATAATTTTTTATTGTTTCATGCTACTGTATTATCTGTTTTGGATGTTTTATATGCATTAATATGCTATTTTATATTATTTTTGGGACTAACCTATTAACCTAGAGCCCAGTGCCAGTTTCTGTTTTTTCCTTGTTTTTGAGTTTTACAGAAAAGGAATATCAAACCTAGACCAAACGAGCTGAAAATTTACGGTGATTTTTTATGGACCAGAAGAGACCCATGGAGCATCGAAGTTGGGCCAGAAGAGTCCTGAGGCGACCGGCCACAAGCCTAGGGGCACCCCATATGGCGCGCCCCCTGGATTGTGGGCTCCTCGGGAACCCCCCTGACTTCTTTTCGGCGCCAAAAATTCCTATAAATATAGAAACCTTCGAAAAGAAACCTAGATCGGAAGTTCCGCTGCCATAAGCCTCTGTAGCCATGAAAAACCAATCGGGAGCCCGTTTTGGCACCCTGCCGGAGGGGGAAACCATCACCGGAGGCCATCTTCATTATCTCGGTGGTCTCCATGACGAGGAGGGAGTAGTCCACCCTCGTGGCTGAGGGTATGTACCAGTAGCTATGTGTTTGATCTCTCTCTCTTTCTCATGTTCTTGATTTTGCACGATCTTGATGTACCGCGAGCTTTGTTACTATAGTTGGATCATATGGTGTTCTTCCCCCTCTACCTTCTTGTGATGAATTGAGTCTTACTCTTTGAGGTTTTGTTATGTTGGATTGAGTATTGGATTTGAGAACACTTGATGTATGTCTTGCGATGGGATATCTGTGGTGACAATGGGATGTTCTATTGATTTACTTGATGTATGTTTTGGCACTCAACTCGTGGATTCCCGATGTGATATTGGGGTAATCTATGCATAGGGGTTGATACACGTTTTCGTCCTATGTTCTCTTATAGAAACTTTGGAGTGATTCTTTGTCGCACGTTGAGGGATTGTTATATGATCCAATTATGTTATCATTGTTGAGAGAATTTGCACTAGTGAAAGTATGAAACCTAGGCCTTGTTTTCAAGCATTGCAATACCATTTTTGCTCTCTTTTGTTACTAGTTACCTTGCTGCTTTTATATTTTCATATTACAAAAACCTATATCTACCATCCATATTACACTTGCATCACCATCTCTTCGCCGAACTAGTGCACCTATACAATTTACCATTGTGTTGGGTGTGTTGGGCACACAAGAGACTCTTTGTTATTTGGTTGCAGGGTTGTTTGAGAGAGATCATCTTCATCCTATGCCTCCCATGGATTGATAAACCTTAGGTCATCCACTTGAGGGAAAATTGCTACTGTCCTACAAAACTCTTCCCAACACGAGTCTACAAGAAGATAGGTTGCGTAGTAGACATCATGTATCGGCGGTGTAATCGATGTGCTCAGCTATTTGCGCGCAAGGAGGTGGTGTCCTTGGGCGCCGTGGTGGCGTCGACGGATGGCCAGGCTGGCAAGGCTGATACGAATCTCTTTCCTGAAGATGGGTCAGTGGTTCGATGATGATGGCGGCTTCTAAAACATGTGCATGTGGTGTACGTTTTAGATTTGCTGCACCGGCTGTAAGTTCTGATATGTTATATGGATGGATCGGCGACGACATCGATTTTAGATATGGGGAGTGAGAACACTCTATATTATAGAGTTTGTAGGTGTGAGTGGTTTCTTCACGCGGCTTGATTTATGTTCTTGTCAGACCTTTGTTAAATAATTAATAAAGATGGATGTATGTATCAATTCATGCAGAGGCCGGCGATTTTAACCTCCTTTTCCAAGAAAAACATAGAGTTACTTAATTAGTGTGTCTCAAGTGTAAAAAATATCGTACCATAATGTTATGTGCATATACCACAAAACACACCATTCGGTTTTGTTATGCAGTAGCAAAACACACTTTTTGTTTCTGTTAGTGGAAACCGTGGGATGCCCTTGCTGATGAAACCACAAGGATTGCGGAAAATATTTTAAGAACTAACTCATCATGATCACAATGCCAACCGTCATAACTCAGAGACCATGAAAATTGAAATAACATATTTGCAGTCTAGCGGTCTCATGAATACATGCATCTATACAAAACATGATGATATATCCATATGCAAGTATGTGTTCTTCTAAATGATTCAACCCCAAGAAAAGAGGGCTATGGTCTTGGTGCGGGTAAGGAAGGAGACCACATGGAATCTAGGCTACGAGCTGACTTGGTCTCCGAGCACCTTATATAGGCACCCTATAATAAGGACACGGATAACTGCGACACGTGTGGCATGTAGTAACACTACCCACACATTTTTTACACTAAAGTTGCCATCTGAAAAAAAATCTCAAAAAACTGAAACTTGACATTCAAACAGAAATTTGCCATGCTTCACAACTAAAGTTGCCATCCTCTTGTAACTAAAGTTGTCATCAAAAAATGTGTGGACGGAATTGCTTCATGCCACACGTGTGGGCGTTATCATTTGGGTATCATAAAGGGTGCCTATATAAGGTGCTTGGAGACCACGATGATGTACAAACAACTCTCAAGCCACAAAACACCATGGATGGTATGTGTAGGGGTGAGGTCGGGGCATGCGGCCCTGATCATGACCGTCATTATCATCATGTTTGTAGGTGAAGTGACTTTTGTCGCATAGAAGGAGGATTCGGAAGGATTGATGTATTATTTTGTTAGTCATTGTTGAATAATATAATAATGAGAACTATGTGCATCGCTTCATGCGGAGGCCGAGGGTTCAACCTCCTTTTCGAAAAAAGAAAACACCATTGAATCTCTAGTAGATTAAGGGTCGTTTAGTCTCGTATAGACACAAATACCATTGTAACCATCTTGATATTATAAGATCACAACAAGGCAGGAAGTAGTGATGTTACCTGCATGAGAGACCTGAACCTGGGTAAATGTGTCTCTTTAATCTGGTCAACGAATCGCCGACATGGTCTTTGTATCGCCTCATCACCATGTTTTTGACTGCTAATACCCACATATATCGGTTAACGCAAATAATAGCAATGTCGCTACCTCTGCCTGGTGCGTCTTATTAATTTGCCCACACACCTTCGGATGTCCAAACACCACTTCTCTTCCTCATTCAGGAAATCCCGTCTTATGCATTCATCAAAACTTTACACGTCCACACAACTCTTTCATTTGACGATTTTCATATAGTAATAATAAATAGGAAGTGCACATATGTGACGCCCCCGGCTCAATCGTGCACTAATCATACACGCAAATGCACACGATCAAGCCTAAGGACTCACGGGAAGATATCACAACACAACTCTAAAACATAAATAAAGTCATACAAGCTTTATATTACAAGCCAGGGGCCTCAAGGGCTCGAATACATAAGCTTGCGAACAAGCGTCAGCGGAAGCATCAGATATCTGAGTACAGATATTAAAAGAGAAACAGAAAGGTCTTTAGAAAGGCGGGGCAAAATAAAACACTACGATCGAAAGGCGCAGGCCTCCTGCCTGGGACCCTCCGATCCTACTCCTCGTCGTCAGTCCACTCGTAGTAGTATCCATCCTCTGGGTAGTAGTAGTAGTCGATCGACGGGGCATCTATCTCAGGGGCTCCGTCATCTTGGTCACGACAAACTGATATGGGGAGAAAAGGAAAACAAAGCAACCGTGAGTACTCAAAAGTACGTACTGAGCAAGCAAGGATCTACACTACATATGCAACATTTTCAAAGGAAGGCTGTATATGTGGACTAGGCTGTAGAAATGCCAGAATAGAGAGGAGGCCTAGTCCTATCGAAGACTAGCATCTTCAGAGGTCTTGCAGCATTAGAAGAGTGTAGACAAAACCACATAATGTAGCAGTATCATTAAGTCTCAACCTCACCCAGAGATCCTTTCTCGACTCCCTGCGAGAAAGCAATCCCAGAGCCATACAGTCATCAACCTCGCCCTGAGATCCCTTCTCGACTCCCTGCGAGAAGCAATCCCAGAGCCATATATCCAAGTATCCAGTTCTAAAATTATATCAATTAGGATACAACTCCGAGTGTCCGTTAATGTAGGACAGGCTATCGATAGAAGTTTTCTTCCCTGCAGGGGTGCACCAACTTACCCACCACGCTCGCTTAACTCCGGCCGGACACACTTTTCCGGGTCGTGCCCGACCTCGGCCAAATGACACACCGCAGCCCTACCTAGAACTCAGCAGAGAGGTCCCCGCCGGTCTACATCCTAAGCGCAAGGGGGTCTTGGGCCATCGCCCCTCGCCCTCCGGGTCGTTGCGCACATGGCTCAGATCCAAGGACCACCTCTGTCATGAATGGCGCCAATCACTCCATGCCGCACTGCTGAACTGGACGTCTGTCAGAGTTTTCGGCTTATGCATACGATGCACAACGCCCATACTATGCCCACGTGGTGGTTAGTGCTATCGGGCCAGAGGCCCACTCAGATCAAATATCCAAATCGCTAGTACCTTGGGCTTGCGGTAACGAGCAGAGACTCACGAAAGATGTGACCCCGTCGCCCCGTCTCGAGGACTTGCTGCAAGGGATAAGAATGCCTGGCCGTGCCTCGTATTCATCACTCGGGCACCATACAGGCAACCCGTCTTCACAACACTCGCCTCTCAGGAGCACGCGGGTACCCCTCAGGGTCGACCCGCCTATCCAAGTAACAGTGTAAAGTCCGAGTATCCGTGTGTCTATAACATGAGGGGAATCCGAGGTATCACCCTCATTGAATTTCCACTCGATGTATCCGTCAAGGTGAACTCGGAGGAATCACCCTCGATGGGTTCACACTTGATGTGTTGCACGACAGCGTCGTTACCGGAAGTGGTGAAGGAGGAATCACCCTCGATGACCACAACCGAATAGCTACTCTACAGAGTTAACATCAGAAGTGCTACACGAGGTATCACCCTCAGCACTCGATATTAACGCTGCGGTGTCGTTACAACTAAGGGGGGTGATGTGCGGTGTCGGGGCCTGGTCTTCAATCCCGTTGATCGGGTCTTCAGATAATCTAGCGGGTTAGTCAGGATAAGTGGGGTCACTGATAGGTCTCTACCCAGCCTATACTAAGCAGTTTAGGATATGCAGGTAATTATCAACAGCAGGATACAATAAACAGGCTATGCATCAGAATAGGTAAAACAGCAGCAGCAGCAATTCTAATGCAAGCATGAGAAATAGAATGGGCGATATCGGGATGATCAAAGGGGGGGCTTGCCTGGTTGCTCGGCGGCAAGGGCAAGGTTGTCAATGGTGTCTTCGGGCTCCGGAGCTGTGTCGGCCTCGGGGACGACGTCGGTGTCGGGGGCTACCGAGAGAGAAGAGGGGGAGGAAATAGTAAATACTAAGCAAACAAGTGCATGACATGTCAATAAACAGAGCTAGCTGTGTTCTATCGTAGGGCTAGGTAATACCGGCGAAAGAGAAAAACATCCGGGAAAGTATTCCCGGTGTCCGGCTTTTCGGACAGACGAAAAGAGGGGAACGGTTGCACGTTCGGATAGTTAGGGACATGTGGCAGACGAACGGACTGCGTGTTCGAATTCGTCTCGTCGTTCTGAGCGACTTTCATGTACAAAGTTTTTCGATCTGAGTTACGGATTATTTTATATGATTTTCTAAAGTTTTTATTAATTTCTGGAATTTAATTAATTTATTAAATCAACATTATCCGAAACAGTAGTTGATGACATCAGCATGACATCATGCTGACGTTAGCAGTCATCTGACACGTGGGTCCCACCTGTCATAGACTGGTTAGTTAATTAGGGTTTAACTAATTAATTAATATTTAATTAAACTAACTAATTAATTAGATTAACCTAATCAGAGTTAATTAACTTAATTAACTTAATTAATTATTAATTAACTAATTATTTATTTTATTAATTCATTATTATTATTTTTATTTTTATTAAACGTTCTGTGGGGGTGGGGCCCCGTGGTCAGTGGCTGGGCCGGACGTGTCCGCAGCCAGCCCCTTTCGGGCGCCGGACACGTTCGTCCGGCCAGGGTCAAATGCCCGCACGCGCTCGCAGAGAGCCGACGTGGCGGGCAGCGGCGCGCGGAGGGAAGGGTCGGCTGGGCGTGGGCGGCGGCAGCAGCAACGGTAGGTGGGCGGCGGAGCAACGGCGGCCGCAGAGGGCAGTGGCAGCAGCAGTAGCGAGCGGGGGGGGGGAGGGGGCGGCGCGGCGACGAGCGCGACAACCCCGAGCTCGTCCTGAGCTCGGGCGCGAGGGACGCGGAGGAAGGGCTCACCGAGAGCCGTAGGGGGGTGCACAGCGGCTCGAGGGGCGCGGGGTGGCCGGAGTCGATGACGAGGGCGGCGACGGACGAGGAGGCCCGGCGGAAGGGCGGCACTGGCGAGATGGCGTCGAGGCGCAGCGGCGATGGAGAGGCGGGGAGCCACGGGCGACGGCGCGGGAGCTCCGGCGGTGGCGGGCCCGTTCCCCCTTGATCCAGAAGGGAGGGGGGAGAGCGAGAAGAGTGGGGAGGGGATCGTGGGGTGTGGGGGGGTAGTGGGCTAGGGTTCGAGGAAGGGGGGGATATGGGCGCGGCTGGTGGGCCGGCCTGGTGGCCTGCTGGGCCGTGGCCCAGGGGGGAAGGCCATTTCTCTTTTTCTTTTCTTTTGTCTTTTTCTTTTTATTCATTCTCATTTCTCTGTTTTGTAAATAGTTAGGCCTCAAACCGAATTTTGTAAAACATGGCACTTGTTCCATTAAATGCTAGGCTCTATCTACCACGGCCAAAAATTGGTTTGGAGAAAATTGGAGCTCACACAAATTTTATAATAATTAAAATGTATTAAACCCTGCTGTTTTGGTAATGTTAGGGCCACCTAATTAATTTATTAATTGTTGGTTAAAATTTTAGAATAGTCCTTGGAATATTTGTTATTTATTGAACATTTTAGTTTTTATGTTGGACAAGTTTTATTTTCCACTTTCATTTAAATTTGGATTTTGACTTAGGAGTTGAAATGCAATATAATGCTAATGATGATCATGCACTGTTAAACATGATGACATGGCATAATCAAAAGGGTGATCACTGTAGCTTAATACATGGGGTGTTACAAATCTCCTCCACTAACAAGAATTCTCGTCCCGAGAATTAAGAGGTAGAAGGAAAAATTTCGGGGTATTCCGCACGAAGATTATCCTCGCGTTCCCAAGTGGCTTCTTCTTCAGTATGATTTGACCACTGCACTTTGAGGAACTTGGTAACCTTCTGACGGGTTCGACGTTCAGCTTCATCGAGAATGCGGATCGGATGCTCCTTATAAGAAAGATCATCATGCAATTCGAGCATTTCGTGATCCACAGCTCGGTGCGGAGATTCCTTGAAGCATTTACGAAGTTGCGACACATGGAAGACGTCGTGGATATGAGAGAACTGCGGCGGCAACTCCAATTTATACGCCACCTGACCACGTCTTGCAACAATGCGGAAAGGACCAATGTAGCGTGGAGCTAACTTGCCCTTGATTCCAAAAGGGTGAGTGCCCTTCATAGGAGTGACACGAAGATAAGCTTGATCACCAGGTTGATAAGTCAAACCCCATCGTTTGTGATCATAGTTGCTCTTCTGGCGGTCCTGAGCCATCTTGAGATTTTCTCGGAATACGAACTTGTTCTTCGGCGTGTTGAATAATATCCGGACCCACGAGCGGTCGTTCCCCAGTTTCTGACCAATTCAGAGGGGTTCGACACTTACGTCCATATAGAAATTCGAAGGGGGCCATTTTCAAGCTGGCTTGATAGCTGTTGTTGTAAGAGAATTCGGCATATGGAAGAGATTCTTCCCACTTCTTACCGAATGAAATAACACAAGCCCGAAGCTTGTCTTCAAGCACTTGATTGACTCGCTCGACTTGGCCTTGGGATTGGGGGTGATAAGCTGAACTCCAGGTAATATGAGTTCCCGTAGCTGTTTGGAAACTTTCCCAGAATTTGGAAGTGAAATGACCACCACGGTCCGAACTGATCTCCTTCGAAATACTGTGGAGTGATACAATTCTGGAGACATACAACTCTGCTAACTGGCTAGCAGTGATAGTTTCCTTGATGGGCAGAAATTGTGCAACTTTAGAAAGTTGGTCGACGACGACAAGAATAGCATCATGACCCTTCTGTGACCTGGCAAGTCCTGTAACGAAATCCATCTAAACCTTATCCCATTTCCATAGAGGAATAGGAAGCGGTTGCAGAATTCCAGCTGGTTTCTGATGTTCTGCTTTAACGCGACGACACACATCACATTCGGCAACATAACGAGCAATGTCCTGCTTCATTCTAGACCACCAGTACCTTTGACGGAGATCACGATACATCTTGGTGCTACCTGGATGAATAGACAGCGGGATATCATGTGCCTCCTTCATGACCTTTTCGGTCATAAGTTCGAAGCGAGGTACGACAATGCGGTTTCTGAAATACAAGGTTCCATCTTCAGACAGCGAGAAATCCATGTACTTTTCAAGGTGAAGATTTTTCTTCATCAGATCAACTTCAGCATCCTTAGCTTGCGCATTCCTAACAGCTTTTTCGAGATCTGGTTGTATCACAAGGTTATTTAGAGAGCCCTGTGGGACAATAAGCAGATTCAGCTTGCACAGTTCTTCAAAAAGACGAGGTTGAGCTCGCCTAACCATGGGGTTGTTGCAATAGGACTTGAGGCTTAAGGCATCAACCATCACGTTAGCCTAGCCAGGGGTATAGGATATACCCAAATCATAGTCCGCAATGGCCTCCATCCATCTTTGCTGACGGAGGTTTAGAGATGGTTGAGTAAACAAGTACTTCAGACTTTTATGATCCGTGTAGATCTCGCAACGATTACCGAGAAGGTAATGTCGCCACAACTGCAATGCATAGATCACAGCAGCTAGTTCTAGATCATGTACCGGATAATTCTCTTCATGTGGGCGCAACTGACGAGAGCCATAAGCAATCACTTTACGCTCTTGCATTAGGACACAGCCTAATCCTTCACGGGATGCGTCACAATAAATCACAAAATCTTTGCGAGAATCTGGAGGAGCAAGTACTGGGGCAGATGTCAGCTTGTCTTTGAGTGCTTGAAAACTTTCCTGACATTTTTCTGTCCATTCAAATTTAACGCCCTTGTGAAGCAGATCAGTCAGGGGCTTAGCAATCTTGGAAAAGTTCTCGACAAATCGATGGCAATAGCTTGCATGGCCGAGAAATCTTCTGACTTGCTTGACATTCTTCGGAGGAGTCCAGTTGAGAATAGCCTGAACTCGTTCTGGGTTAACGGCAATGCCATCTTTCGAAATCACATGGCCGAGATATGTCACTTCAGATAACCAGAACTCGCATTTGGAGTATTTGGCATACAACTGGTGTTCTCGGAGCCTTTCCAGTACAAGACGGAGGTGTTCGGCATGTTCTTCCTTATTCTTCGGATAAACCAGAATATCATCCAGATATACCACGACAAATTTGTCGAGGTAATCCATGAAGATGTAATTCATCAGACAGGAGAATGTGGCTGGAGCATTTGTTAAGCCAAATGACATGACAGTGTACTCATAAGAGCCATAGCGAGTAACAAATGCAGTCTTCGGAATATCCTCTTCGCGAACACGGATCTGATGGTATCCCAATCTCAAATCAAGCTTAGAGAATACTGAGGAACCGGCAAGTTGATCATACAAATCATTGATCCGGGGAAGCGGATATTTGTTCTGGATTGTGGCTTGGTTAATGGGCCGATAATCCTGAACCAAATGGTTAGTTCCATCCTTCTTCTTAACGAAGAGTGAAGGTGCTCCCCAAGCAGAGGAACTGGGGCGGATGAAACCTTTCTTAAGTGACATGTCGATTTCCTCCTTAAGCTCGAGAAGATGATGCGGAGGCATCTTATAAGGACGCTTCACAATAGGAGTTGTGCCTGGTTTCAAGTCGATGACAAACTCGACAGCTCTAGCAGGGGGTATTCCTGGAAGTTCTTCTGGAAATACATCTTGAAAATCATGAACAACTGGAACATTCTCGATGCCTTCAAGAGGTGAGGCATTCAATGCATTCAGAACATATATTTGAGTTTCGGCGTCCTGCACTATACGAGCTGAGTATCTGACAGTCTGACCGGAAGGGTGTGTGAGGCGGACTGTTTCAGTGGCACAGTCAATCAAAGCTTTATGAGGCTTCAACCATTCCATACCCAGAATAATGTCTATGTTGGAGGTCTTGAGAGCAATGAGTGAAACGGGGAACATCAATCCTCCGATCACAATGTGGTTACCGTGGCTTACCATGGTAGTTTGCCAATTAGCCCCAGGTGACTGGATTACTAATGGGGTGGACATCTCCTCGAAAGGTATATAATGGCTTCGCGCAAAACTTTCGGACATGAAGGAGTGCGATGCTCCAGAATCAAAGAGGACTGAAGCTGGGATTGAATTCACTAGAAGGGTGCCCATCACAATCTTGGGGTCCTGTCGAGCTTCTTCAATGTTGACTTGGTTGACATGAACAAGTTGTTTAGCAGGTAGTCTGGTTTCAACGTTCCTAGCAGGATGTTTTCGATGGCTCTTCCTGCAACCAGCAGAAGGACGTGATGTGTGTTGAGGCTGACTCTGACGGCAGTTGATAGTACGGTGCCCTCGCTGTCCACACTGGTGGCACAGACCATCATTATGGGGAGAAACACCAACATTGGGATGTCCACTTGCAATGTTCAGTTGTCTTGGTGGTGAAGGTAGACGAGGTGCAGCATATGACGGCCTTGGTGTTGGAGCAGGTCGATGATGAACATTGTGAGGGATCCTGACTCGACATTTTTGAACAGGTCGACCCGAAGACGAAACAACATCACGAGTGCGCTTGAGCGACTCCTGGCATTCAGTTAGAGCTATTTCAACTTGGAAAGATTTGCTGACAAGTGTTGCGAAGTCTGTGAAATCATGGACAGCAAGTGCAAGTTTTATATCAGTACGTAGTCCTTCACGGAATTTCTCCTGCTTGCGAGTGTCAGTGTCGACGTCATCTTCAGCATAGCGGGACAGTTCAAGGAATTTCCTCTGATATTCATCCACAGTCATTGTGCCCTGTGAGTGTTTGCGGAACTCCTTCTTCTTCTGGTCGATCAGACCTTGAGGAATGTACCGTGCACGAAAGGCTGACTGAAATTCCTGCCAAGTGGTTACAGTTTCAGCAGGCAACATACCCTTGTGGCTTTCCCACCATTGAGCAGCTGATCCCCTCAGGTGATACGTCGCATAGGTGACGTAACTGTCAGGGATAACATTGGCTGACTTCATCTGGAAGGTAATGTCACGGAGCCAATCGTCAACATCCATTGGATCAGTCGAGCTGCGAAAAGTGGACGGATTGAGGCGCACGAATTCTGACAGTGTTATTGGTGTAGGCTGCTGATGAGCATTCTGGTTTGGGAACTGAGCCAATATCCCGGTCATAACTTGACGGTTCAGTTCGAATTGCTGCATCATTGCGGCAATATAAGGTGGAGGTGGAGGATCGTCAGCCATCCTGCCAAATCAACAGGGGCAGTTTAGCAAGAAAAACTGCAGGTGTATGGAATGATTCATCAAGTAACACGGACAACAGAAGGGAGTGCAATAGATACTTCATCATAGTTGCACCAGACATTCGAATCCACTCATAGCCTCGATTACAATCCGGCAATACGACAGCTGAAAGGGGAGGGCTAGACATCTAGGCGGCGCGCAGGCACGCGGTAGGGAAGTACACAACGAGACATAGCAAAGGCTACATCAACGTCGAAGAAAAATATAGGAGCGAGGAGTCTACAAGTGAAAACACAGGGTGCCCTCGATAAAAGGATCCTGCAAGCAGATCCTGACCCGAAATCTTTTAGGAAGGGGGGGGGGAAATTTTCAGAACACCAGGTGGATGTGATCACGAGAACCTAATGTTGAAGTTAGTAAAAAATTTAACCCGAATAGGAGAGATATCAGAGTCCCAGAGTAAAGGTCGAGGAGCAAAAGATACTAATACCACCCAATTGGCGACGTGGGCCCGTAAGCCACACGGCCAAGTTAGTAAAACAATTTTCGGTTACTAGACTCAACTTCGGCCAAGGAGTTGGAAAGGGGGATTCCTAGAGGCAGTCGGCTCTGATGCCGACTTGTGACGCCCCCAGCTCAATCGTGCAATAATCATACACGCAAATGCACACGATCAAGCCTAAGGACTCACGGGAAGATATCACAACACAACTCTAAAACATAAATAAAGTCATACAAGCTTTATATTACAAGCCAGGGGCCCCGAGGGCTCGAATACATAAGCTTGCGAACAAGCGTCAGCGGAAGCATCAGATATCTGAGTACAGATATTAAAAGAGAAACAGAAAGGCCTTTAGAAAGGCGGGGCAAAATAAAACACTACGATCGAAAGGCGCAGGCCTCCTGGCTGGGACCCTCTGATCCTACTCCTGGTCGTCAGTCAACTAATAGTAGTATCCATCCTCTGGGTAGTAGTAGTAGTCGATCGATGGGGCATCTGTCTCAGGGGCTCCGTCATCTTGGTCACGACAAACTGATATGGGGAGAAAAGGAAAACAAAGCAACTGTGAGTACTCAGAAGTACTCAGCAAGCAAGGATCTACACTACATATGCAACATTTTCAAAGGAAGGCTGTATATGTGGACTGGGCTGCAGAAATGCCAGAATAGAGAGGAGGCCTAGTCCTATCGAAAACTAGCATCTTCAGAGGTCTTGCAGCATTAGAAGAGTGTAGACAAAACCATATAATGTAGCAGTATCATTAAGTCTCAACATCACCGAAAGATCCTTTCTCGACTCCCTGCGAGAAAGCAATCCCAGAGCCATACGGTCATCAACCTCGTCCTGAGATCCCTTCTCGACTCCCTGCGAGAAGCAATCCCAGAGCCATATATCCAAGTATCCAGTTCTAAAATTGTATCAATCAGGATACAACTCCGAGTGTCCGTTACCATAGGACAGGCTATCGATAGAAGTTTTCTTCCCTGCAGGGGTGCACCAACTTACCCACCACGCTTGGTTAACTCCGGCCGGACACACTTTTCCGGGTCATGCCCGACCTCGGCCAAACGACACACCGTAGCCCTACCTAGAGCTCAGCAGAGAGGTCCCCGCCGGTCTACATCCTAAGCGCAAGGGGGTCTTGGGCCATCGCCCCTCGCCCTCTGGGTCATTGCGCACATGGCTCAGATCCAAGCACCACCTCTGTCGTGAATGGCGCCAATCACTCCATGCCGCACTGCTGAACTGGACGTCTGTCAGAGCTTACGGCTGATGCATACGATGCACAACGCCCATACTATGCCCACGTGGTGGTTAGTGCTATCGGGCCAGAGGCCCACTCAGATCAAATATCCAAATCGCTAGTACCTTGGGCTTGCGGTAACGAGCAGAGACTCACGAAAGATGTGACCCCGTCGCCCCGTCTCGAGGACTTGCTGCAAGGGTTAAGAATGCCCGGCTGCGCCTCGTATTCATCACTCGGGCACCATACAGGCAACCCGTCTTCTCAACACTCGCCTCTCAGGCGCACGTGGGTACCCCTCAGGGTTAACCCGCCTATCCAATTAACAGTGTAAAGTCCAAGTATCCATGTGTCTATAACATCTGGGGAATCCGAGGTATCACCCTCATTGAATTTCCACTCGATGTATCCGTCAAGGTGAACTCGGAGGAATCACCCTCGATGGGTTCACACTTGATGTGTTGCACGACAGCGTCGTTACCGGAAGTGGTGAAGGAGGAATCACCCTCGATGACCACGACCGAATAGCTACTCTACAGAGTTAACATCAGAAGTGCTACATGAGGTATCACCCTCGGCACTCGATATTAACGCTGCGGTGTCGTTACAACTAAGGGGGGTGATGTGCGGTGTCGGGGCCTGGTCTTCAATCCCGTTGATCGGGTCTTCAGATAATCCAGCGGGGCAGTCGGGTTAAGTGGGGTCACTGATAGGTCTCTACCCAGCCTATACTAAGCAGTTTAGGATATGCAGGTAATTATTAACAGCAGGATACAATAAACAGGCTATGCATCAAAATAGGTAAAACAGCAGCAGCAGCAATTCTAATGCAAGCATGAGAAATAGAATGGGCGATATCGGGATGATCAAAGGGGGGGCTTGACTGGTTGCTCGGCGGGAATGGCAAGGTTGTCAATGGTGTCTTCGGGCTCCGGAGCTGTGTCGGCCTCGGGGACGACGTCAGTGTCGGGGGCTACCGAGTGAGAAGAGGGGGAGGAAACAGTAAATACGAAGCAAACAAGTGCATGACATGTCAATAAGCAGAGCTAGCAGTGTTCTATCGTAGTGCTAGGTAATACCGGCGAAAGAGAAAAACATCCGGGATAGTATTCCCAGTGTTCGGCTTTTCGGACAGACGAAAAGAGGGGAAAGGTTGCACGTTCGGATAGTTAGGGATGTGTGGCGGACGAACGGACAGCGTATTCGGATTCGTGTCGTCGTTCTGATCGACTTTCATGTACAAAGTTTTTCGAACTGAGTTACGGATTATTTTATATGATTTTCTAAATTTTTATTAATTTCTGGAATTTAATTAATTTATTAAATCAACATTATCCGAAACATCAGCATGACATCATGCTGACGTTAGCTGTCATCTGACATGTGGGTCTCACCTATCATAGACTGGTTAGTTAATTAGGGTTTAACTAATTAATTAATATTTAATTAAACTAACTAATTAATTAGATTAACCTAATCATAGTTAATTAACTTAATTAATTAATTAATTAACTATTTATTTATTTTATTAATTCATTATTATTATTAAACGTTCTGTGGGGGTGGGGCCCCGTGGTCAGTGGCTGGGCCGGACGTGTCCGCAGCCAGCCCCTTTCGGGCGCCGGACACGTTCGTCCGACCAGGGTTAAACGCGCGCGCGCGCTCGCAGAGAGCCGGCATGGCGGCTAGCGGCAGGCAGCGGCGCGCGGAGGGATGGGGCGGCTGGGCGCGGGCGGCGGCAGCTGCAACGGGAGGCGGGCGGCGGAGGAACGGCGGCCGCGGAGGGCAGCAGCAGCAGCAGTAGCGAGCGGGGGGGGGGGGCGGCGCGACGACGAGCGTGACAACCCCTAGTCGTAGGCGAGGAGCTCGAGAGAGGGGAAGAGGGAGGAGGGGCTCACCGAGAGCCGTAGGGGGGTGGCAGCGGGCTCGAGGGGGCTCGGGGTGGCCGGAGTCGATGACGAGGGCGGCGACGGACGAGGAGGCCCGGCGGAAGGGCGGCACTGGCGAGGTGGCGTCGAGGCACAGCGGCGATGGAGAGGCGGGGAGCCACGGGCAACGGCGCGGGAGCTCCGGCGGCGGCGGGGGCGTTCCCCCTCGATCCATTTGTGCATATTTTTTTCTTTTGATTTGATCAGGAGGAAGAAGAACAAGAGATCATCTAGCTAGAGGAAGAAGAACAAGCGAGAGACAAGCTAGTTTTGTTTTGTATTTGTGCTGTTGGGATCAAGAGATCAGCTAACTAGAATAGATGGACAGTAAAAGAAGTGTCTTCGGAGGGCTATCTGTTCCGTGTATCTTTCCCTAATAATAAAGCAAATAGTGCTTCTGCCCGCCCGCTCATCGTCGTTAAGTTAACCCTAAAAATTGCAAATAATTACCCACCATGCCATCCATAATAATCAATAGTTAAAAAACGGTTCGTTAAAAATAAGAACCTCGCGAATACAGCATCGCTGCATTGGGCCTATTCCCCGTGCTCTTCGGCCCGCTCCTGTCCCCGTGCGGTGATCCGTCTCCTCTCCACCCCTGCGATGACCTATCCCGCTCCGTGATGCCGATTCACCCGCCCACCATCAGATGCTACAGCAAATCCATAGCCCCTGCCCACCCCCTCCGCCGCCGGCGCCGGTGCCTCGAAGGTCAAGGGAAGACCCTCTACTCGGCCCCCATCGCCGCCCTTTGCCGCCGCCACCACCGCCGTCCAAATCGCTGCCCCCATAGCCGTCCAAACTGCTCTCGGCAACACCTCTCCATCCCACGGCTGCCGAAGACAGGGAGGAGGACGAGGCTGGCTAGGCAGGGAGGCCGAGGGTGAAGTGCAGTGGGAGGCGCATCGGTTAGTGCAGAGGGAGGTCTATGGTCAGCTCACTGGAATCTCACAGGACACCACGGGGAGAGCAATCACGCAGGCACATCAACCTCCCCTGCCAGGTATGTTCAATTGAACCTTCACTATTAGTTGAGCTAACCGTCTCCAACAGCAACGCCCCAATCACAAATAATTATTTGGGTTTCTTACTGCGTACGTGGATGTGGCAGTGGAAGGATAGATGTCAGTACTCGTGTGGATGCAACAACTGATTGTTAGTTTGTTCATTCAGAGACTACCACGAACCAGTTTGATTTGTGCTATAATGCTCTTGCAAATAATTATAGATGTTGGTGAAAACTGCAGATGTTGTGGTGTTCAGGAAGGAGCACAGATACAGCAGCGGTCCATCCGCAACCGCGGCCACGGGTGCCTAATCTAAGGCGACCTCCTATTTTGACATCGTCCTTGGTAGCTGCAAGCGTGGAAACAACCTTGGCAGTGCAGCGGCAGCCACAAGGTTGTTCCTAGACCACTCCACCTTTGAACTGTACAACCTGCTGTGCTTTCTAGCTATTCTATTTATATGTAGCCATACATTGGTACAGTTAATTCAAAACATGATTCAATAGGATTTGATATTTTTTCATGTCTCAAGTTTTTAGCTCTTCCCTCTTGGTGTGCAAATTTTTTAGAGGAATTTGGTGTGCCAATTATTTTCCTGATTACTGTAGTTATAGTTTTTCTCAGTGTTAGAGCAGAGTAAAATTCAAACTATGATATTAGTGGTGGTTAGTTGATAACTTGATCATAATAGGGGGCACACTAATCTTCTTTCTTTTCTTCTCTAACAAAGTCTTAATATTATAAGAATGTTGTTTTCTTCTTTCATAATTTGACAAATAAAATTTCCCCTAATTTCAGTTTGGATAAACCAAGGCTGCTTTTGGATCTTAGTAGAAGATAGACGTTGCGGATTTAGACAAAAAATAGATGTGGATTTAGGGGTTCCGTATGATACTCATGTCTTCTCTATTTGGGATACAAGTTCAAGTGATCTTTTAGGCAACTATTAAAGGGAAATATGTATGCCGTTTCGTTCATTTCATCTCCACCTCCCCACCTCGCATGTGCGTTCCCCTTCCCACCGGTTTTATTGATTTTTTATAACAATAATGCCATAGGTTATAAACCTACAATATATTAACATTCAGCAGAAACTCATTTTTGTCTGTAGCTACACAATCCAACTACTCAAAGGAACATACAGTTCTAGAAGTGAGAACTGTTGAGATATTATAGCGCAGCCTTGGGATGATGGATGTTCAGGCCAGCTATGCAGACCTTAAGGTAAATGTTTTTCCAGCTAATTAACATGAAATGTCTTGTAACTTGAACTAATAATGAACAACTGAGGAATGCTGCCTAAATGAATCCAAAATGTGTTGGAAACACCAACGTCCAGTTGGAGAGGGAGCTATCTCACTAGTAGAAAACAGGGCTTTGGTCCAGGCCAGCCCAGCCCATTAGTCCCGGTTCAGTCAGGAACCGGGACACATGGGGGCATACGTCCCGGTTCGTGCGCCCAGGGGGCCGGCCGGGGCTCGTGGGGCATTGGTCCCGGTTCGTCTGGACCCTTTGGTCCCGGTTCCAGACACGAACCGGGACCAATGGGCCTCGCTCCTGGCCCACATCCATTGGTCCCGGTTCGTGGCTGGAACCGGGACCAAAGGGTGGCCTTTAGTCCCGGTTCCAACCACGAACCAGGACCAAAGTTGTGCCTATATATACTCCACTACTCTGTTTTTTCTGGCCGGCGAGGGGAGGTGTTTGTGGTGCTCTAGCTCACCTCCTATGCACATGAGGTGTTCGATGAAATGCCCGAGCAACACTACTTAAGCTTTCTCCTCTCCAAACTCGACCTTCAAGCTCCATTTTCCTCAAGATTTGTCTAGGTTTAGCGGTCCGTCACGTCCCGTCCCCGTCTTCACCGCCATCGATCGCCCGTGCCGATCTCGTCGCCGGCATAACCGTGGTGAGCCTCTTGTTCTTATCTTCTTTCTAAAAGAAAAAAAATTCTTACTTGTATGATTTACATAGATACTTGTATAATTTTCTTACTTTTATTATTGTTTGTTATTATATAGTGCGATGGTTTTGGTATCCGCCCCCGTCGGCCCTCGTCCTGTCTATGATTCGGATGTGGTATATATTATATTTTATAACTATTTGGTTCATTTGTTGTTTATGACAATTATGCCGACCAACGTGACATAGATTTTTTTTATCTAGGAGGTATGTGAACCGGAAATTCCAACCGACCCTATTGTCGAGAGGTTAAATTTAGTTGAAGAAGAAAACAATTACTTGAAGGAAAAATTGAAAAAAATTAAGGAAGAGAAGATGATATTGGAGTTGCATGTTGCGGATGTCGTCGATGATCACAAGATCAAGATGGATGCAATGCGCTTCAAGATTAGAAAGTATAGAAAATATGCCATTCATACCGAGGCTTGGTATCATTATGCCGTTGGATCAATTGTTACCTTGGTTGCGATTATGATCGCATTTGTTGTTGCATTGAAATGTTTTACATAGTTTCAATAATGTATGGTTTAATTAGATGCTGTGAAGAGCTATATGTTGCTCAATGAGAACTATGTATGTACTTTGGTTTTAATGTGATGATGAACTTCTATTAATTTGGTCACTTATCTGTTCATGATGTTTTGTAATGGTTTTTGACACACTTAATTATATATAATGCACGCAGATGAACCGGCAATGGATGTACGGTGACAGACGCACCTCCGAGTATATTAAGGGCGTGCATAATTTTCTCGAAGTGGCTGAGGCAAACAAGCAGAATGGTTTTATGTGTTGTCCATGCCCTATATGTGGGAATACGAAGTCTTACTCTGACCGGAAAATCCTTCACACCCACCTGCTTTATAAGGGTTTCATGCCACACTATAATGTTTGGACCAGACACGGAGAAATAGGGGTTATGATGGAAGACAGCGAAGAAGAAGAGGACGATGACAACTATGTGCCCCCTGAATACGATGATGCTGCAACGGGGGAAGCTGAAGATCAAGAGGAACCAGACGATGTGCCCGATGATGATCTCCACCGGGTCATTGTTGATGCAAGGAGACAGTGCGAAAGTGAAAAGGAGAAGCTGAAATTCGATCGCATGTTAGAGGATCACCAAAAAGGGTTATACCCCAATTGCGAAGATGGCAACACAAAGCTCGGTACCGTACTGGAATTGCTGCAGTGGAAGGCAGAGAATGCTGTGCCTGACAAAGGATTTGAGAAGCTACTGAAAATATTGAAGAAGAAGCTTCCAAAGGATAACGAATTGCCCGACAGTACGTACGCAGCAAAGAAGGTCGTATGCCCTCTAGGATTGGAGGTGCAGAAGATACATGCATGCCCTAATGACTGCATCCTGTACCGCGGTGCGTACGAGGATTTGAACGCATGCCCGGTATGCGGTGCATTGCGGTATAAGATCAGACGAGATGACCCTGGTGATGTTGATGGCGAGCCCCCCAGGAAGAGGGTTCCTGCCAAGGTGATGTGGTATGCTCCTATAATACCACGGTTGAAACGTCTGTTCAGAAACAAAGAGCATGCCAAGTTGATGCGATGGCACAGAGAGGACCGTAAAAAAGACAGGAAATTGAGAGCACCCGCTGACGGGTCGCAGTGGAGAAAAATCGAGAGAAAGTACCGGACTGAGTTTGCAGGTGACCCAAGGAACGTATGGTTTGGTTTAAGCGCGGATGGCATTAATCCTTTCGGGGAGCAGAGCAGCAATCATAGCACCTGGCCCGTGACTCTATGTATCTATAACCTTCCTCATTGGCTGTGCATGAAGCGGAAGTTCATTATGATGCCAGTACTCATCCAAGGCCCTAAGCAACCCGGCAACGACATTGATGTGTACCTAAGGCCATTAGTTGAAGAACTTTTACAGCTGTGGAATGGAAACGGTGTACGTGTGTGGGATGAGCACAGACAGGAGGAATTTGACCTGCATGCGTTGCTGTTTGTAACCATCAATGATTGGCCTGCTCTCAGTAACCTTTCAGGACAGACATAAAAGGGATACCACGCATGCATGCACTGTTTAGCTGACACCGAAAGTATATACCTGGACAAATGCAGGAAGAATGTGTACCTGGGGCATTGTCGATTTCTTCCGACCAACCATCAATGTCGAAAGAAAGGCAAGCATTTCAAAGGCGAGGCAGATCACCGGAAGAAGCCCGCCATGCGTACCGGTGATCACGTACTTGCTATGGTCAATGATTTACACGTAATCTTTGGAAAGGGTCCCGGCGGACTATCTGTTCCGAATGACGCTGAGGGACGCGCTCCCATGTGGAAGAAGAAATCTATATTTTGGGACCTACCCTACTGGAAAGACCTAGAGGTCCGCTCTTCAATCGACGTGATGCACGTGACAAAGAACCTTTGCGTGAACCTGCTAGGCTTCTTGGGCATGTATGGAAAGACAAAAGATACACCGGAAGCACGGGAGGACCTGCAACATTGGCACGAAAAAGACGGCATGCCTCCAAAGCAGTATGAAGGTCCTGCCAGCTACGCTCTTACCAAAGAAGAGAAGGAAATCTTCTTTGAATGCCTGCTCAGTATGAAGGTCCCGTCTGGCTTCTCGTCGAATATAAAGGGAATAATAAATATGGCAGAGAAAAAGTTTCAGAACCTAAAGTCTCATGACTGCCACGTGATTATGACGCAACTGCTTCCGGTTGCATTGAGGGGGCTTCTACCGGAAAACGTTCGATTAGCCATTGTGAAGCTATGTGCATTCCTCAATGCAATCTCTCAGAAGGTGATCGATCCAGAAATCATACCAAGGCTAAGGAGTGATGTGGCGCAATGTCTTGTCAGTTTCGAGCTGGTGTTCCCACCATCCTTCTTCAATATCATGACGCACGTCCTAGTTCATCTAGTCGGCGAGATTGTCGTTCTGGGCCCCGTATTTCTACACAATATGTTTCCCTTTGAGAGGTTCATGGGAGTCCTAAAGAAATATGTCCGTAACCGCGCTAGGCCAGAAGGAAGCATCTCCATGGGCCATCAAACAGAGGATGTCATTGGGTTTTGTGTTGACTTCATTCCTGACCTTAAGAAGATTGGTCTCCCTCAATCGCGGTATGAGGGGAGACTGACTGGAAAAGGCACGCTAGGAGGGGACTCAATAATATGCAGGGACGGGCATTCTTGGTCTCAAGCACACTACACAGTTCTACAGAACTCTACCTTGGTGACCCCGTATGTCGATGAACACAAGAACATTCTGCGCTCCAAACACCCGGAGCAGTGTGACGACTGGATTACATGTGAACACATCAGGACTTTCGGCAGTTGGTTGGAAACACATCTCAGAGGTGACAACACTGTTTCTGATGAGCTGTACTCGTTGTCCAGGGGACCATCTTCGACTGTATTGACTTACAAAGGGTACGAGATAAATGGGAATACATTTTAAACGATCGCCCAAGATCAAAAGAGCACCAACCAAAACAGGTAGGGCCACATTACGGAATGACAACAGTGGATCTGAACAATCTTGGGTACACAGACGAACCATTTGTCCTAGCCAATGATGTGGCGCAGGTTTTCTATGTGAAGGACATGTCTACCAAACCGAGAAAAAGAAAAGATAAGGAAGCGAATACATCATACGATGAGCCAAAGCGCCACATAGTTCTTTCAGGGAAAAGAGACATCGTGGGAGTGGAGGGTAAGACAGACATGTCTGAAGATTATGAAAAGTTTCATGAAATTCCTCCCTTCAAAGTCAAGGCTGACCCAAGCACCCTGTTAAGCAATGAAGAATATCCATGGTTACGGCGCAATAAGCAAAGGACACAAGCGAAGAAAAAGTGAAGACAGATGAAGTCAGAAAGGGTTGAAAATTGATGATGTGGCTTTGAATGGTTCATTTTGAGCACACAAAAAGTCTGGAGTTCAAATTAGTTCAAAAAAATGAAATCCCTTTGTAACAGGTGAGTTTTTGTCCGAAACCCTGATACTTCGAAAGAGATTGTCTATTTTGTACACGAAGTGCATCCAGTTTTTGCCCTAACCCTCTCAACTTTTTAGCACATGCTATGTGGGTGAAATGATGATATCATGCCAATTTTCAACCTCTTCAGAGTTCATTTGAAGTGCTTTTCAATTTCAGGGTCATTTAGCTCAAAAAAATCAATAAATGCATGAAAAATAACAGATGAACTCAGAAAGGGTTGAAAATTGATGATGTTGCTTTAAATGGTTCATTTTGAGCACACAAAAAGTGTGGAGTTCAAATAAGTTCAAAAAATGAAATCCCTTTGTAACAGATGAGTTTTCGTCCGAAACCCTGATACTTCGAAAGAGATTGTCCATTTTGTACACGAAGTGCATCCAGTTTTTGCC